>JAEIIU010046537.1:0-11812 GCA_018874675.1 Drosophila baimaii
GTGCCCCTTAAAAAATCAATTCATATTTTATTTTTCCATGAATTTATTATTATATATTTAAATTAAACATTTGAAAATAATGATACAACAAAATTAAGTATCTGATGATTTGTTGTATTATGTATTATATTAAAAGTCCCTACGCAAAGTCATTTTAATAACAAGAAGCCTAACGACCATACAAATAAAACCATTTTTTCTGTTTCTCACGAAAATTGCGCTCTCTCCGCTCTCACAAAGTTGAGAGCGTAAAAGTCTAAAAATAGAATGCGCTTGCATGTAAGCTTACAGAAGTATAATGAGTGAGAATGCGTGTGCACACATACAATCGTAAGCTGGCTCTGTATACCTAATAGAGAGCGACTGGCTCTAGAGCGCGCGCTCTCTCTCTGGCTTTTAAAACAAAATACCAAAAGAGCCTGGAGTCAGCTCTAGAGTCAGCACAAAATAGTGTGGAAAAAGGTTAAAAAAATCTCAAAATCTTGTTATTTAAAAGGCCCCTGCCCCACCCCAGCAACCCTTGGGAAATGTGAAAACTTCTTATGTCAAAAGGCCCGTACCGTAGCTCGTCATTATTTGTCCGACTAAAGGCAAGTTCGGTTCGATCGTCCGTTCGTTAGACTAAATTCGAGTTTTTGTGTGGGAAAATATACAGATACTTAAAAACAATGGAATACACTCATCGCGATATAAACACAAGAGTTCGGCCGTTGGGGAGAGCGGCCCGGGGCCAGGGACTGTCGCTGGGTGGCGGGGATGCGGACAACAGCGCCCTGATGCGGCGTCACCCGGATGTAGAGCAGCAGCAGCAGCAGCAGCAAGTGGAGCGGCGTGTGGAGCAGGAGCAGCACCAGCACCACCAGCACCACCACCACCACCACCACCACCAGATTGAACCGCAAGTAGAGCGTCCCATAGCCAGTAACAACCAACAGTCGATGGTTCGCTCGCGTCAACGGCGATCCGGCGCTGGCCGGGATCAGGTGGCCATAGCCCTGCCCTGTGCCACCCGGTCGGTGGAGTCTATTGGTGCCTTGGCGGCCCCATCAGAGTCCGAATGCGAATTTCCCGACATGCCCATGTCCGAGCCCAGTCCGCTGGTGCGCTTCTGCATGCGCCTGGGCTTCACCGCCCTGCTACATCCCTACGAGATGGCCAAGATACTCATCCAGCTGGGCCACGAGCCCATCCAAGCCATTCCCTACCAGCTTCCGTTCCTGGGATGGCGTCCACGCCTCTATTTGCCCAGCGTGCAGAGCTATGTGATGCACATCTACCGCCTGGACGGCTTCATGGGCCTGTACCGTGGACTCGGTGCCCGCCTGACCGCCAGTGCGGTGGACTATATACTGGGCGACGTGTTCCTGGACGTCTTTCGGCTGACTCCCTACAGCCACCGCAGCATGGCGAAGGCACGCTTCGGAGCTGGCCAGTTCCTGTGGAATCTGATGATCGACAGCCTCCGGCTGGTCACCTCGGTGGCCCTTACCCATCCCTTCTATGTGGTAATGGTGCGCCAGGTCGCCCAGTTTGTGGGCCGCGAAGCGGTCTACGAGAGCGTCTGGGGCAGCATGATGGCCGTGGTGACCACGGAAGGACCGGAGGGACTCTATGCCGGCGTGGTGCCGCGCATCCTGGGCGAGCTGGCCATCCTGGCCGGCACCAGTGCCGTTACCCATCTGTGTCGCCGCCTCATCCCGATGAGCTTCGTCCAGGAGCAGTACAATGCCGTCATCGTCCAGATGGTGATCAGCAAGATGGCGTATCCGCTGCATGTGACCGGCACCTGCATGGCGGCCACCGGAGCACCGCTTGCCGCCTGCGAGCCGCCACGGATGCCGCTCTACAACCACTGGATCGACTGCCTGGCCGATCTTCAAGCCCGTGGTGGACACCATCGCGGAGGTCTGCTCTTTTGGCGCACTGTGCCCAGAATGCAGATGATGCGCTCGGACGATGCCTATGTCTCCCCCATGGGGACAAACTAGACGAGAGGTGCCAGGCGCCAGGAGGGTGGTGGCGTGAAGCGGGTGGAGGGGCGGGAGACGAGAACCGGAGGTTATGAACGGAGGAACGACGATGTCCACAGGAAGGCCGAGCAACCAAGAAAACTCTAGTCGGAGACAAACAAATCGGAATTGTACCGAAAATATTTGGAATATAATAATGTAGTCCGGATCAATATTGTTTAATAAATAAATTAGGCTTATAAATTAGAAAAATAAATGTTTGTAATTAAGCCACTTAATTTGTATTATAAACAGGAACGAAGCTTGGCTCCATTCGATCGAAAGAACTTTAATGGAAGTTTATGGAAGTTTATAAATATTAACACTGGACTTCTGCTTATTTTCCCAGCATTTAATACAAATTAAGCCATAGTTCCTATGGTAGCTATATGATTTTAATAAGATTATCAACTTTATTCTTAAACAGTAAACAAAATCCACATGTTAGGTTATTTATGTTGAAGAATGACAAAGTAACATAAATTATTTAACATTAATATATATTATTTTCCTATAAAATATTCCATAGTTACTAGAGCATTTATTTAAAAACCAAATTCTGAACTCATAAATAAAATCTCAGATTATATGGATTATATGGAAATTTGTTGCAAGACAGTTCTGAACTTTTTTTCGTTAATATCCCGAATGTTCCTACGACAGCTTGATGTTATAGAGTTCCGATTTAATCCACTCAGACTTATATACTACTTGCAATAAAAAGAAGATCTGCAAACTTTCTTTCAGAAAGCTCAAAAACTGAGAAACTAAACGGATGTCCGTGACATGTGCTAGATCGATTCGGCTGGTGATGCTAATCAAGATTATATCAATATACAATATAAGGTCGGTAATATCTCCTAATAAAAGTAATACTACTTCCTTCCTATATATTTTCTTAATATTTTGCAAATGGTCGATATTTTTTGACTAGTAGAAATTCGATAACTTCTTCACAACTAAAATATGTCATCGATAATATTTACAATAGTTTCAAGTATGCAAAGTTGCATAAGTACGGACATGGCTAGATCGATTCGGCTGGTGATGCTAATCCACATTATAAACATATAATACAAAGTGTTGAAAATTACTCCTAATCAGAATAATCTACTTACTTCCAATATATTTTCTTGATATATTGTAAGCTAGCGATTTTTTTCGACTAATAGGATTTCGATACTTTCTTTATAACTATAACTATATGTCATCGGTAATATTTGCAATAGTTTTAATTATGCAAAGTTGCATTCAGATAGCCCAGTAAATGAGAGACTGTGCATAAGAAGAGACATGGCTAGATCGACTCGACTGTTGATGCTGATCAAGATTATAAACATATACTGTGTAACGTCAGAAATGACTCCTAATTAAAGTTATACTTCCTCCTTCTTATAACTTTCTTGAGTATTTTGTGAATTACCTATATTTTTCGACTAGTAGGATTTCGATATATTGCTTACAGCCAGAATCTGTCATCGATCAGCTATATTTAGTTGTTGTCTGACAACCGTACTGTATATATTTATATTTATTTTTTGGTAACTATATTTATGTATCTGAGACGCTACGCGGCGCCCAGAACGCCACAACTACTTGCCAGAGTCTCTATAGAGACAGCACCTATATCTATCAATATGTGGACACCGAAGGAGTACATGGAGGTGGCGGAGGATGCGGCGGAGCACGTGATCAGAAGCGGCAGGAATGTGATGCCCCAGCTAGCCCGACTGTGTCTCATAGCCAGCTTCCTGGAGGACGGCACACGGATGTTCCTGCAGTGGGACGAGCAGCGTGAGTTCATGGAGGAGAGCTGGGCGTGCGGCCGGGTGCTGGCCACCATTTTCGTAATGATCAGTATGTTGGGCCAGCTGGGGGGCTGCCTGATGGTGATGGCTCGGTGCAAGATTAACGCCGCCGTGGCACTGCTCCTCAGCATTGTCGTACTCCAGCTAATAGCCTACTCCTTTGTATTGAACCTGAAGTTCCTGTTGCTCAAGCTGGCGCTAATTGGTGCCCTGCTGCTCGTCCTGGCCGAGGCCCGGATCGAGCGACGCCTCTGCCGGTTCGCCGGCCTGCCATCGATGGGCGACAGCAGGGACAAGGTGTTCATGCAGCTGGCCGGTCGCATCCTGCTGGCCTTCATGTTCATCAGCCAGATCCGGCTCAAGCTGAGCCCGGGGCCGGTGATCCAGGACATTGGCGGCTCTGTACTGATGATGCTCGTCGTACTGGGCAACAAGACAAAGCTGTCGGCCCTCGTCCTGGTGGCCCTGCTGATGGTGCTGAATTTCCATCGCAATGCCTGGTGGAGCACTTCGTTTAATGTGCCGCGGCGGGATTTCCTGAAATATCATTTTTTCCAAACACTCTCGGTCATTGGGGGACTGCTGATGATTGTGTCCTTGGGCCCCGGCCGGGTCTCCATGGATGCGTACAAGAAGAGGTGGTAGAAATTAGAGATGTTCCTTGTTTGTAAATTAGGCGTTTATGCGTTCATTAAATTTATATTTTGTTTACAATTTTAAAGAAATCGTTTCCCACTATAAATGCAGAAAAAAAGTAGAAGTGAATATAAATTGAAGACCAACCTAATTTAAAAAGTTTTGTATTTATATATGTACTTATATTTATATTACCTATATAGATTATACTTATATATACTTATATTTTTATTTAATTATAGCTTAAACTATAAAAAGAGATCCTTCCACATATATTAGTGAAGAAAATGGTACTTCTCTCCTTAGAAGCTTGAAAATTTAGAAGGGGAAGCCCCTGAATAAGCGCTGGTAAAATTAGCTTATCGATAATATTGATATATCGAAGTTCGATATTCCGACAAGACATTGATTATATCGATCTGAATATTAAAGTTGTTTTATATAAATACATTGATTTGCAAAGCTCATGAACAAACAATAGTAGAATAATATAACAAAACAATAATGAAAAATTTTAATAAAATATATATAAAAATTATTTATATGTTATCTATCAAAAATTGATTGTTTGTTTGCTAAAAAAAAATATAAAAACAGTTTTAAGTCAGTAATTTCTTGGCCATAATCTTGCAGTTAGAGTTCCATGGAAATAATAAAAAATATAATATATAATAATTAATTACAGAATTCATTTATGTATATATAAATCATAATAAAACACCTTAAGCTACTTTCGAAAGTTAAGCTAATTTAAACTTAATATTATATTTAATTAATTCATATTTTTATCCACTGTTAAGTTAATTGAAAACTTACTCTAGGCAAGCCACGCCAATGCCAAATTTCATCGATATATAAACTGCTTATATTGTTTATATATCGATTAAATTTTTAGTTAAATTCGATATCAATCCAATTAATAAAACTATCGCCAAATATCGTCCCTTGCCAGGTATGCTTTGCCAGCTCTGCGTCGCATTGTAAACATCATCGAAGCGAACAATTAAGATGCCATTAAAAATTTAATAGGTTAATCTATAGCTAAACACTTTAATACTAATTTTCATCGGCACACACACAGGCATAGGAAAATGGCTGTGAAAATGCAAAAAGAGCAACAATTTACATTCAGATGGCGTTTAATATCTGTTCGGGACATGTCATTGATCTCCATAATGAGGCACGTTTTACCAAAGCAAAAGTTGTCCATACACACACACACACACACACACACACACGCACACGCACACACGTGCATATTGTATTATGGCAATTTTCAATTTGCGTATGCATTTTAAATGCAATTTTCCATTTTCCACCGCGGCAAAGCGTGGCGCGGCACGGCGGGACGGGTCGAGGGTCAATAAAATGCAAGTGATTTATTTATACGGCATTGTGGGAGCACGGAGGAGAGAGCGGAGGGAGCGGATAGAGCGGGGCGAAGGGCAGAATGCCCCAGCCTGGCAGCCGAACCGAACTCTTAATAAAAACAATTAAGCCAAATTGGCCACAATTGTAGGCAAAAATGAAATAAAAACGCAAATAAATTGAAATTGGATGAACAAATAAAGAGCGCGTTGATCAAGATGGCGCAGAAGTGAGTGGAAAAGTGTATGATGGTGCGAAAAATGCGAGCACTTGAGTGGAAATGCAGCCGAGTGTCGTCATCGTCAGCATCATCATCATCATCAAGGGGACATCGCATCGCATCGCAACGCAACGCAGCCCAGGAGCTTGCCTTGACACACAAGTGCGGAAAATCGAGAGAAGTGACACTTTTACACTGAAGAAAATCAGTCAGTCAATCGGTTTATTAAATATATATATTTATTTTTAAGTCATCAAGTTTTATTTAGTGGTTTATGGAGTAGTTTCAGAGAGTTGGATCTGAAATGGAGAGTAACAAAGTTCAGTGTTCGATCAGCTTTGGCGCTCTTATACATATGTATGTACCTTGCCCTGCACTATAATTCCCAAGTCTAAGGTTGGTGAGCAAAAAGTTTTACTGAAGCGAAGTTAGAAAAAGCCTCCTGGTTAGGCAAAATATTTGAAAGTTTTTAACCTAAAGTAGAGATTTCATTTATTAATAAAAATAATATTAGTTATATTAATTTAAAAAAATCTACAAAATATTTAATTTAAATTTGATTTTGTAAACATTTTTACTGAAACAAAATAGTTCAAAATATTTAAACAGAAATTAGGTACTGATACATAACCGTACTTTATTTCTGTTTAAGTAAAAATGCATAACATAAAATCAATTTTTTATTTATTAAAAAGGTTATATGAAAACATGATATTTGTGTTATAATTTTATTATTCAAACTTAGTACTGAACTCTTTTATTTTTCTTTTATTATAGTTTCCTATTCACTTGATTTCGCCCAGTGTACATACAGATATTGGCAAAAGTGCAGCAGCAAATGATGAGCAGCAAAGTCGGCGATGCGATTTGCGTTCTTTCTGCTGTCTTTTTTTTTACATTTCTTTCTTTTTTTTTTTTTTTGCTGGAACTCGTTTTAACTTTTTAGTATGGAAAAACTATTCAAGTCTAATGGCACGAAAGAAAATAATGACGCGCAATACACTTGGACAGTTTAAGCGGATTCACATGATTACAACTGAGTAGAGAGTGGAGAAGGGAGAAAGGAGCAGGGAGAAAGGCGGGGCCAAGAGAGTGAAGCGTGGAGAAAGGAGAACGAAGAGTGGAGAATGGAGCCCGGGTATAAAGAGCGGGGCAGTAAGTAATGATGTCTGTCGATGTTTGCAGAAACTTGTTAACCATTTGATGGCGACAAATGTCGGGCGCATTAGACCAAGTTATAAGTGGGCACAGTGGTAAATATTTAATAAGAAATATATAAAAAAAAAATATTATAACATAAAAAAATTATTTAAAGCATAGAAAAAGGACAGAAAGGATAAAGATTTTCTTGAGTAGTGTCCTATGTTGTTCAGCCTCAATATTCTGAGTGAATGCCAATACCAGAATGCAGCTCGAACTCATTAGTTGGGAATTCTAGTGCAAGCCTAGCTAGGTAAATGCGTCAATGCTACAGCTACCCCTTGTGTGCTTTGGACTTGGTTCCTGTTTAAAGTTACTTAGATTAATTTACTTAAGGTTCCCCTATCTTTTATTATTTTTGTTAACCACATTTATTTCCAATTTTTTCCCCTCACTTTCTCTTAAACCCTCCACTGTGCCACTGTGTCTTTATCTCCGTCAGGCACTTGATGTCGTCTAGCTCCACTCGAGAGAGCTTCTAACAAATTGCTTAAGATATAGGGGGTGTTGGGGGGGCGGCCCTTTGGGAGCTCGTAGTTTTAACAAATTTATTGCTTTTAATTGCAAATATTTGACAGGGGACAAAAATCGATGAGGATAAAACATGGCCTAATAAAGTGACTGGTTTATGAACGAAGTAGCGGTGGGGGGTGGGGTGCAAGAGTGAGCAGAAAAATGCATGTCATGCTCTGGGTACAGTGTACACTTGTACACTGTAACAGTCTACCGTACCGTCTCTATGATTGGCTAATTCAATTATTATTCAAATCATATAATTTCATTTTTTTTTTTTTTTGTGGCACGCACCGCACTGCGGTGACAGGATGTTGTAATCACATTACGTATACGACCGCAGGACGCGCGCATGTGGCGTATACTTGATGCGCCGCCATACGCCAAATCCAATTTCCCGCTGTGCGAATGAAAATTGCTCGCTTCATTCCATACATTGTTCCTTATGAGCAGCAGGAGCAGGAGCTTTGTCTCCGGCTTATCCTTCAGCTGCCTGTATTTATTTTATTTTTTCTTCTTTTCATTTTTTTTTTTTGCATATTAATATTGTTAAAAGCGAGCCGCCGCCCGTCGGCGGTCGTCGCTCTACAAAATTAGCCAGCCATTCATGAGGACTCCGGACACAGGACTCCGGACTCCGCAGTCGCCATTCACCGCTCCGGGAATCCCATCATCATGGAGCAGCCAGAAGCAGCAGGCGGCGGAGGCGGAGGCCATATCAATTTACCCACCGGAAGGCACGCAGAAGCAACATTGGTGGCAACAAAAGGTATGAATCGGTTTGGTCCTTCTCGGCGGGGAGTTCAAAAATCGTAAACATATCCCCGAAGTGTTCGGCGGAAAGGCGTACAGGAGTGACAGGACCATGTCGAACGAGCTGGAAACAAGTCAGAAGTATGTGAAAATTGCGGTGAAATTAATAAAATTATTTCATAATTATATTTACTTTGATGCAAAATAATTACTATTAATGATTATCTTTATTTATTATTAATTTTTTTAGGTACTATTAATTTTTAATAATTACAATTAGTTAATATTAATTATTATTAATTACACCTACTTATTATTAATTATTATTATCTACTATTATTTACTATTAGGTACTTCAAGTACAATTAATTACTATTAATTATTTTAAGTTATTATTAATTATTATTAATCAATTAATTAGACATTTATTATTAATAATTATTATTATTGATTGTTATTTATTATTAGGTATTTTCCTATAAATATTATCTATTAATCATTTAAATGCTAATTCTTATTAAATTTTATTAATTATATGTAATTATTATTATTTTTATTATTTATTTTACCTATCTATTATTAATTATTTGTCAATTTCGTCAATTATTATTAGTTTATATTAAGTTTTATTAATTATTATTATATGTATAATAATTATTATTCATTATTATTATAAACTTTCGGTAGGTACTTTTAATTATTCTTAATACAATTAATTAATATTAAATATTATTAATTATTATCAATTATTATCAATTATTATTAATTATTATTAATAATTATTAATCAATTAATTAGAGATTAATTATTAATAATTATTATTATTGATTGTTATTTATTATTAGGTATTTTGTTTTCAATATTACAAATTATTATCTATTAATCTTTTAAATACTAATTCTTTTTAATTATGATTAATTATACGTAATTATTATTATTTTTTACTATTTATTATTATGTATTATTAATTATTTGTCAATTTTTTCAATTATTATTAATTTATATTAAGTTTTGTTAATTATTATTATTTATGGCTGATTACGATTAATTATTATTAATTATTATTAATTACTTTTCAATATTTTTAATAAATATTAATTATTATTAATAATTAAGCCAACCTACCATTAATTATTATTATTATTTAATTTTGTTGTATCGTACATAATCCTTCTCTTGTACCCAGTCTCCACTGTAACCTCGTAATATGAGTGTGCCTCGCTGTCCGTTTGTATGCACTTATTAATGCGTATTCATTGTCGCATCCGGCGCGAGGAAATTATATTCCCCACCAGGCGGGACTCCCTCTCCCCCAGCCCCAGTCCCGGCCTGAGGATGGCCCCCACCCGAATTCCCCCTTGTCCAGCAGCTACCTTTTTTTTTATCCAGAGCCACAATCATCGACTCATTTGCCGGCACCGCCTTGCCTTGCCTTGCCTTGCGGAGAGCAGACGCTTTCCTTTTGTCGATTTAATTGAAATAATTGCAAAAATGCAAATTGAATGGACAACAGTTGACACAGGATATTAACCAGGGAGGAGCAACAGGAGCAGCAGCAGGAGCAGCAGCAGGATCTGCAGCTGGGCGCTGAGCAAGGAGCCTTAATGAGCTAACGAATGAACGCTGTATAATTGAGTGGAGACCACATGTGCAGAGCTGGGCGGGATCAATGAACCCGCCCCGCGGATCGGGGACAAAGTAGGTGAAAAGATTTAAAAAATGCACAAAATTTAAACAAATTTCAAGTGAAAAATATCGATTGATATCGAGGTTGTTCTTCTCTTCTTTTTTTTTTTGTAGAAACCTCAGAGATGCCATGTGGCATCGCGGCCATCCGTAATGAGGCCAGGAGCGATTCCACCAATGTCCGACAGACACATCGCCGCCACATTGTGCAGTGGTTCCCATTTTCCACGAAGGACGAGGGATACAAGGGTTACGAGGGAAGGGGCAGAAGGCGTGGCCGGATGCGGTGGCAACTCTGGCCTAAGCCGCGTCCTCATCGAATGTTGTCGATGTCGATGTCGATGACGATGACGCTGTGTCTGGGCAACTTCCGCTGCATTGAGTGTGACTATAGGTGACTGTGTGTGTGTGTGTGCGTGTGGAGTATCCTTTTATCCTGCGTAGTGTGTGTGTGTGGCCGCTGGTTGCACCGTAATTGTGTTGATTAGCTAATTAGATGTAATTTCGCGGCCGGAAATTGGCAGTTGATGCAGTCGGGGCGACATCCAGCCATTAGGACGACGACAGTTTTCCGAGTGTCTGTCCTGCCTGCCTGCCTGCCCTGCCCCGCCCATGCAAATTTTTAAGTGCCACCGCAGCGTAATCTTGTCATGAATATGTTTGTTTAGCAAGCGAAGCCTCGAAGAGTTCCGCTTTATAGGATTCGGATCCCGATCCCCATGCCCTCGATGCTCTTCTATATACATATATATACTATATATATATATATATATATTTTTTTTTTTTGTTCGCTTGGATGATGCTGACGTAAAAGTCGCGCCATAAAAATTCATTGCCAAACGAGGCAAAGTATTGCTGGCATGAGGAGGAGGACGAGGAGGAGGATGTGGATGTGGCACTGGCACTGGCAATTGCCGAGAGTAGTCGCAGTCCAGGCTGAGCTGCAAAAAGCCACTGGAGCGCCGGTTGGGTAACGGATCTGAAACTTCAACTGTGCCACAACGATTCACGGAGCTGGGAGCGGGACACTGGGCCCAGAATCATTTACAAAATGGATTTATAAATGTTTTAAATATGTATTTCGAAAAAATTACAGGAACTTTAATTGTGTTTAACTTCTCGATTGATTTCCTTAGAATAAAATTATTTATTAATTAATTAATCTGTAATAAAAACATTCTACAGATGTCTATCAAAAGTTGTCCTAATAGAATATATACAAAGATATATTTTACAAATCCCAAAAACCCCGCAAGTGCAAATGATATATATAAAATCCAAAAAATAGAAAACATTTTATAAAAGGAATTGCATAAAGTTCTCTTTCTTCTATTTTTTTTTTCTCTCTCTCATAGCTTTTCCCCTAAACAGCGCAGCGTATTAAAGGCGACAGTGGGGAAAATGTGGGCTGGAAAATGGGTTGGGAAATGGGTTGGGAAATGGGCGATGGGCGATGGTGGATGGTGGATGGGATGTATCGCTTCAGACTGTGCGACGAAAACGACATCGCAGGCAATGAGCTTAAGTTCAATACATTTACTTGAATTTCCAGCCAGCGACAAGGACGAAGACGATGTCGTTGACTAGTTGGCTCCCAAGGATGAGACGCTGGCAAGGCG
>JAEIIU010046538.1:0-42348 GCA_018874675.1 Drosophila baimaii
TATACATGTTGCTTTTGTACCGAATGATACTGGCAACACTGTTGCTAGCAATAATCATGTTTTCGCAACAACAATATTATAACTTACCATGTAATGAATTAATTTCACTTAAGAAAGAGTATTACCAAGTCGACTTGCATAAACTCGTGTTCATATTATCAGGCTTTTGCTCTCTCCTTTTGCTCTCTTTTCGGTTTCTGAGCTCACTTCTTTCGAACTCAAATTCCACTCTGTGTAAGTACAGTTGAACGCGAAAACGGTTCCTTGGCTTCCCCACTCTCTCTCTCACTCTCTCTATACAGTCGCCTCCCCAAATAAAAGACTACACTTGAAGTAATTTTTGCTTATTAAAGAATCTTATCACATTTATTTACTGCATTTTACTTTTAATGTGTTTACACCTAATTTGTTTTCTTACTTTGTTTCTGTTTTTTCTGATTTTGTTGTTTTCCGGAAATATTTCGATAGCTCGTAGACCAATCTGCGTTTGAAATTGTTCGAATTGGAACCGTTTAATGGGGCATATTCGAATTATTTGTAAGCGCAAATTTTCTTTTATTGTATGAATACTTTGTAAAAGTCGTTTATCTATTTATGTATATATATATATTTATATTTATATTTACCGCGAATATTTATTTACCTTGTATTAATATTTTTACAATGAATTGTTCGTTAAGTACTCAATTAATATTAATTTCCATCTTTAATTGCCGCACTGGCAATTTGATTCATTTTTTCTGCGTGTTTTTTCCGAGTTTTCATTTGTTTTTCCCTCTTGTTTGCTTTTATTTTTTGTTTGTTTCTCTTTTACTCAACATCATGTGATTGTCATACAAAACATTTCACATAATCTTTAAATTATTTACAATAAACGTTCGAACTGAAGAACTCTACTGAAGGCAACGCAAAAACATTTCATCCATTAAAGTTAGAAGCTCAGAAGCATTAGTAGCTTTTAAATATATGTACTTTTTGAATAGTTTTCTCCTGTGGTCTTGGTTTAGTTCTCATGTACAATGGCACTGCCCGCATGCAATGCTAAAATGTTTGCTTTTCTTTTTTATTTTTTTCGTCTTGTTGGGTAAAATCCTAAGATGAAAACATTAAAAATTTTGACGAGAAAATCTTTAGAAAAATATTTCGAGTGTGTGTGGGGGTGAGAGAGTAATGGCAATGCTTACGATTCATTTCATTTATTTAAACATTTTCTGCTGCAAATACCTATTTTGGTTTTGGGGTTCGGTGAAGCGTTTAGTTTTTCCAAGATTTTTGTTTTACATTTTGATGGCAGTTTTATGTTGTTTTTTTTTTTTGTCGGTAATGGAATTTCGCCAGTATCTTTTTTGAATAAAAACGTATCTATTGGAGACACCAACTTACCTAGGCTACGGTCGGGTGAGTAATCATGAGCATGTTGGTCTCAATGCAGTAACTTTATGTATCCTATAACCTATGTGTTTCCCTATATTACGCATACGCATATAATATAATATATATATATATATATGTAACTAGGTATTGCTTATCGTAAACATCAGGCCAACGCACAATCTATACAAGAGCGAGTTAATGCCGAATCGAGAATTTCAAATCAAAATCGGAGTCGAGTAAAAAACTAAATTAATGCTGATTCACTTATCGACTAAAGCCCTCCGTCTCCACCTCCTCCTCCTCCTATTTACACATCGCCTTAAGCTATATATATAGTCCATAGCCATAGATTATAGTATGTACTGTGTGCGTCCATCGAAACGAGAGTTTCTCCGTGTATTTCCGGTTGGTTTTGGCTATCGTTATAAGTTGGTTCCGTATCCGTACTTGTCTATGACCTAAACAGGGGCAGCTAGTTGTGTGTGTGTTGTGGGTGTGTTTGTGTCTTACGCTAGTTTAGTCGAACAAATATTGCTAAGTAATATACAAATTCGTTTAAGATCTCTTCACCAACCCCAAGAGCCCGAGCGAGTTCTCGGAAACCGAACTGAATCGAAATCAAAATCAAATCGTTGCGCCTCATGACATTCGTTCGTTAATACTTTTAGCCTTGGGTCAGATTCTCGCTTAGGTGGTTGCAGTTCCATCTGTATCTGTATCCGTATCCGTAAACGTAAACGTATCCGTTAGATTAGATTATCCTTAACCTTAGCTCGAAGTAGAAATAGTGTCGTGAGTGTTTTTGTTTTCTGTGTGAGTGTAAAACCGTAATTTCCATTTGACTTATGGCAGGATCCTTTTGCTAGTAACTTTTCTCGTTTACTCCATCTTTGTATATCAGTTAGTTAATATGTCGAAAATCATTCATTCCTCAGTTAGACGCATCTGACAACATCTCAAAAAACGAAACGAAACAATGACCATAAAAAACGCATCGAAATTATTGGAAATATTGTCGATTTTAAAAGCTTAAAAATTTCAGTCTTTGTAGTGGTTTTTCCTTCTCTTTTTCTTTTGTTTTTTCTTTTGTTTTCTTTTCCCTTGGGTTTTCTTTTCTGTCACATTTTCATAGATGTTCCATCCATCCATCCACACACACGGTTTCCTTGGGTGCTTACACTGTTTGGTGATTTTGTTCCTCTGCTGCGCCTGCAAACAGAAATAGACCCGAATAAAGCAAATATGTTTAGATATATACTCGGATATAGAAAGTGAATTTCTCTTGTTGTTGTTGTTAGTGGTGGGGGTAGAAGAGAGCGGGGGATCGGGTGGCGGGGCTAGTGTGGGTTGTCTTACATGGGCACTCAACTTACATTTACATTTTAACTAGAAACTTTAGAAGCGAGCAAATATGGTAAGCACGAACACGAAAATGTACAATTTGCGGTGGGCGGTGGCCACGCCCTCCGACGACGACGACGACGACGACAGAAACTCAAAGCTGTACAAGTACTCTGGACATTACGATTTCGAGGGGCATCAGCGGCAGCCGGAGGGGGATTGGACAAAGGACATTTTTGGTTAGATTTCGTCAGGGTCTACGGCCACAGCTACAACAGCTACTGGTTATGGGGGGACGGATGATGATGATGATGATGGTTTGTTGCACCGAAAAATCATTCATACACTCAGGAATATCCTTTTAAAAGTGGCTTTTAATACGTATAATATATGTATGTATATACAAGCCCTCTGAATTAACAATTTGTTTTTATAAATGAGAGCTTGCCCTAGTTTCCTGATTTTTGCTTTACTTTCTCCTTCCACTTTCCAACTTGCATATCCCTGATTGCAGAACGATTTTTCTTGTCGGCACACACACACTGATTATGCAGGGGCAGAGATACATAGCATGTGTTGGTTATTTTCGTGCCACTTTCAAGGATACTCACTTCTGGGTCAGACCAAGGCATCGTTGCTGAACACATCGTTCACGTGTTTGCCGCCGCCATTGCTGTTGGCTGGTCCTGCTTTATCCTTGAGGCCGCATTGCTAATAAAAGGAAATTCAAAAAGAGAGAAAGAGAGAGAGGGAAGCACTTAGATCTCTGCCAGCAAATTACAAAATAATTAAAACTCAAAAAGCACCCCACACCTGATGCCTGAAAAATTAATTAAAACAATTAACGGCAGCTGCCGCCGCCCCCAGACCCAAAAAATATATATATTATTCCTGGGGATACACACCTCCTGCTTGGCCTGCCACTGCTTCATGGCCGATTTGTATTTCTCGAACTCGTTGCACCAGTGCGAGTAGATTTTCTGGTAGTCCTGCTTCTGCGAAGGCGGCGAGCATCTAAGTGGGGGGGAGAGGGAAAAGTGAACAATAAGTTATTGACATTTTCACGGAAATTAGGCTGCGTGGGCTGGAGTTGATGGGAGCACAGGGTTGCCAAGGTGGCTACTTTGTGGGGAATGTTTTGCAATCCAAATACTTCTTATTACTTTTTTTTTTTTTATATTTATTAATTAAATAATATATTTTGATTAATTAAAATTCACAAATACGACTGAGTATTGCTTAATTTAAATAAAAACCATGAAGTGTACGGAGTGGCCAGATCAATTTCACTGCGAAGTATGACCAAGCCACCTTGAGAATCTAAGATTCAAAATAATGAAATTAAATTAAATTATATCTGCTTGGAAAAATAACGAACTAAATAATAAACTTTCAATATTTTCGGTAAATTAAAACAACATTTTAAATTGAGATAGAATAAAAAATGTACAATGCGATTATGAAGTGCACAAAATGACCAGATAACTTATTAGCGCCTCAATCTGAATATTTGGTTTTGAATAATTTATTTAAATTACATTAACAACCTGCTGGAAAATATCTAACTAAATACAAAACTTCTTTGAACTTTTATTAAGCAAATATTATATTTTGATAAATTTGACTAAATATTGTTTAGAGTGACCAAGGAGCATGAAGTGGACAAAGTGACCAGATCACTTATCACAGCGCAATGTGACCAATCCACCTTGTGAATCTTAGTTTAATTTTAATTAATTTAAATCAAATTAAAAACTTGTTGGATAAATATCTAAATATATTCAAATCATATAATATTTTCTGCAGATAAAACAATATTTTTAATTTGTCTAGAAGCAGCTTCCATAATAAAAAGACAACCCTGGCATTGTAACTTTTTCCCGCTGACTCACCTGTGGGCATCCACGGTGACGCCGTAGCTGCAGAGCAGCGTGCCATCCAAGTAGCTGTCATAGCGGCCGCCGTCGCCCTCGTTCACCGCCAGGAGCACCAGGCCGCCCTCGTTCGTCTCGATGTATTTGGTGGGCGTGTAGCGCACCTCGTAGCTGCCAGACAGAGATGGGGAGACAGTGAGACAGAGATTGCGGGAGATGGCCATAGAGATGGCTATGGAGATGGCGAGATGGCTGCTGCGATATGGCGCAGGGGATTTTCCATTTTCTATTCGCATTCGCATCGGAAAACGCACAATAAAAATCAATATAAACTGTGTGGCGCGCGCGAGGCGCACAGACTTCTGCGAGTCGAAAGTTGAAAGTTTTTCCATTACTTGGGCACCGGCAGCAGTGTAAACGCCAAAAAGCAGTCTGGGAGCACATTTTAAAGTGTCAATTTACCGCAGCATTGGCACGGCTAAGTGAGATGAAGCAGCGCCAAGCTTTCCAATTTTCCCTTCCCTTTCCCCCGCTCCTCCCTTACATTATTCGCTTTCAATTTTCCCAGAGATTTTCGATTCAGATAGATGGAAATGGGTGTGAGGTTTACCCGCGAATAATCAAAGGACAATGGTCTTAAAGTTTACTCCAAGGAAACCCCAAGGGAAACGTCCTTAGGTTTATATAATTAAGGATATGCTTAATGCCAATGACTCACCGTCCCTTCTCGGTGGAGTGATGGTACCAGCGCGTCTGCTTCTTCCTCAGCACTTCCGGCATCTTGACGAAGCAGGACAAATGCAGCGTCTGGCCATAGGAGGAGGTGACCTTCTTCTTCAGCACACTGGTGTCGCAGATGCCCGAAGTCTCGTTGGCCACATCCTGCAGCAGGCCCAGCTGATACGGCCGGCAGGCCTTGACATCATCATCCCAGCCACAGTACGGATCCAGGACGCAGCGGAAGCAGCTGTCGTAGCGACGGGCACACATGGCCATGTCGATCTGCTTAACCTGATGATCGGTGGCCAGGTACAGGGAGCCCGTCTTGTGGCTCAGAGTCAGCTCCCGAATGGGCTCGTTGTGCGGCGAGGCCTCGAAGATGTCCACCAGGTTGGAGTGCCGCTGGCCGTAGTGCATAAACTGCACTATCTTGTAGATGTGGCCCGAGGTTGTGGCCACAAAGTACACGAGGAACTCCTGGTTCAGCTTGTCGATGCGTATCCTGCGGGAAAAGAGTCACGGGAGGAGAAAAAAGAGAAAAACGAGAGAGAAAAAAGCCAAGAAAAGCAGCGTCAGTGGCAAGCGCTTAACTGAAAACACATCCTGCGGCACTTTGTTCACAAGTTCCGGCCAAGACAAAACATTTTTCGCTGCCAGAACAACTGTCAGCACAGAGCCAGGCCAGGAGTCTGTGCACTTCACAAAAAAAATTAGGATAATAATGGTATTTAAGGGTATTTATAGAGCATTTAAGGGGATAATTACTGTAGAAAAAGATTTGAGCAACAAAAAGCGTTCGAAATCAAAAAAGTACTATATAAAAACAAGATAATAAACGCCATACTGCTGGCTCTACAGCTGGGTCCAGACTCCCTTAAAATATGGCTTCAAATGTATATATAAATGCATGATCGTTACGCATCTTATTATTAAAATATCTTCAACAATACCGAGTTTATTAAATAATAAAAATTACAAAACTCTCCCCTATTTCATTATTTATAAAAATAACATAATTTTCTTGCTGTGTAGCTCGCCCATATAGAGTCATATAAGCCCGTAAAATGTCAACAAGGATACTCCCATGCGACTGGCTCTGTGCCAGGACCAGCCGGCGGACAACTGGCTGGCAGCGCTAATGAATACGGCTCTCACTTACTTGTCCACCACCAGCTTGGTAAGGATGACGTCCCGCTTGAAGAAGACCGGATTGCCAAATTCATGATCGACCGCCTTGTCCATTAGCGGATGTTTGCGGATGAAATTCAACACGGAGTCCGGCAGCGTGGCGGTGTCGTTGTGGCAAGTTCCCGGACGTGGCTCCGGCACTTTGGAGTTCAGCACGGGCAGCCAGGCGCTGTTTGAGGTGGCCTGCTCCTTGAATTTGCCTGGGAATCGCATGGAGAGAGAGGGGAGGAAAAAGAGGAGGTGTCAGTATGGAGTGTGCTGCACTTAATTTATGTGTGTCAGTACTGGGCGAGTGCTGATTTGTGGCACTGTGGCGCACTCAGTAAATATATATAAAATATACAATTTAAGAATCATTGCCTCGACTTTCCATGTTTATGGCAAGTGGTTTTTGCTTTAACATTTCATGAAGAGTCGAGGTTAATGAATTATAACTAAAAGTATGTATTATTTAGCTAATTATCATTATGGAACTATATCTGTAACTTAAGAAGGTCAGATAGTAAACTTAAAACTACAATGAAGGATTAAAAGTTAAATTTAAATTCAATAAACCTTATATAAGTCCTAAACTTGTCTTGTATTTTGCTGAATTAATTTATAATATCTTTCTATTTATATTTCTTTTTATTATAATTATATATTAAAGTAAAGAGTCCTGTAAAGCCGCATAAACAGTGGCCACGCATGTCAAGGCTAAAGTACAATTTAAGAATCATAGCCTGGCCTTTCGAGTGGTGGCTGCTGCATAATCGTTTGTTGCCATAATTAATTGCTGTGTGGCTTTTCACATTTATTTTTATTTTTATTTTATTTTTTTTTTATTTTTTTATCACACTCTCCGGCTGTCTGTGCAACATGCCCGCAAACTTTTCGTAATGAATTTTAAGTGTATGCCAGATTTTTTGCACCACACTTTGCCCTGTGGCTCCGTCTGTGTGTTGTCTGCCTGATTGTCTGCCTGTCAGTCTTGGCACCGCTCCACACATACACACACACACACACACACACCCGAGACCAACTTTACGGTGTTAATGAACTTTCCAGGCCAAGTTGGGTTAAAAAAAAAAAAGTGTTGGTTGTAGTATATACTCATTACTTGGACCGAGGGCACCCAAGTTAAAGTGGCGCAAGAAATTCGAGGCGAATGCGTGAGAGAGCGAGAGACTGTTTCAATAAAAGGAGGCGTCCCGGGATATGTATGTGGGACAGGTCCTGTGGGGTGGTGCCACCATCAATTCAATGCGCACCATTTAACGCTCAAATTCCAGGGACAAGGTCTCCACCTGTGCGCGTAATTTCATCCGCAGTCACAGGCGAAATGGGTATCCCCCTCAAGAATTATGGACAGTGCAATAAATCACAAAAGCACACCATGGCCACACAACCACACTCGAAGGAAAAAGGTCTAGGAATTGATGGGGTTTCTAGGAATTCCCTCTGGGAAGTAAATATCATGAAAATGTATCTAAAAGATGAAGTATTGATACTGAAAGGTCTCATAAATCAGTAGAAAAATATAGTATAACCTAAGTACAATATTAAAACCTTATTTGTTTGAATTAATTAAACTACTGATAATACATTTAAAGACGGATAATATATCTAGCTACTTAGCACCTTCTTTTCTTGTTTATTTTATATTATTATTATAATTATTATTATAAAACCCAACTCACCATCAAAGGCCGCATTGATATCCCTTATATCGTAGCTACACACAGCCGATCCAATCAGTCCATTTGTATTCGTTGTAAATGTGGCATAGAACTTGGTATCATCCGTTGGCATCTTGTACACCGATTGTATCTCATTGAAGTAGAAGGGAAATTCGCTGGATATGCTGCAGTTCATGCGGGCCTTCAGATACGTGGCCCAATTCTGGCTGATCATGTACTTGCCGCCACGATCGTTCTTACAGACTCTGGCCACTCGAGAATAGACCGCCTTGCCGCAGTTGATGTACTCCACGGCATGTTCGCGGAAAAAGAAGTACACAAACTCGCCGATCTCAAAGGAGCCCACAAAGTTGGGTTCTGGAAGGGGTAAAGGGAGAAGGATTTTATATTAGTTACTTTTGGATTTATAATAATCATTTATAAGGTATAATCTTTAGTGGGCTTCAACTTACTGTCCAGCAGCTTGGAGTCGTATTTGACGGTCCTCTTGAAGTTGGCCTCCTTGCGTCCATTCGTCAGATTGTAGAGATCCGAGCGAAATATGACGGAATCCGCTTTGGTGAACTCTGCATTCGTGCCGGCATACTGCAGTTTGTGGGGGAAAAAAACAACAGGAAAGAGAGACACAATCGTGGTTAGCAAGCGGTAGCGGCGACTGATGATAAGGCCCGAACATCACGCATACGCCCAGTAAGCCAAGGCACGCACGCACACAATTACGCACAAAGTGTACGCACGTGCCTCCCTCTCTCTCTGGCTGTGTGTGTGTGTGTATGCCCTGCTCTAATTTAATTTCAGCTGCTTTATTGCTGCCTTTTCTCCCCGGACTTTTCTGTCTTTAAAATTTTCCTGCCTCCTCCGCATCGTCGTCGTTGTCGTTGTCCCAAACACAACTTTGCCAACTTCCCTCCATCGTCGTCGTGCCTTTACTTTTGTAATTTTATTACAATTGACATTTTTCTTTTTATTTGTGCCTTCCTTTATCCTTACTTTTATTCCACTTCCGGCTTTTCGGGAGGGCTGAACTTACCAGGGCGGGCAAACCGAAGGGATTTCCGTTCTCCACATAGACGGCGGTTGAGTTGTCAGCGGGATCGTAGGGACACTTGCCAATGCCCAGGCCGATGCCGGGCACGTACTGGGATCTGGGTAAATGTGTTAAGTTTGCCTAAGGGTTGAAATGGGGGCGTATTGGGTGTTGGGTGTTGGGGGGTTAAGCAGAGAAGGAGGTGGAGAGAGAGCAAAGCGAAAAGCGCATTAGTTGACTTTAATTTTGGCCGCCCGCTGGCTGAAATGAACTTCAAAAACTTGACTGACATTCACAATTAGGCGCATTGATGAGGTCCTTTTTTTTTTGGATATTTTACATAGGCAAAAGGGAGATTTTTTCAAGGAATTTGTACATGAACTTCATCATTATTAATATATACATAGTATATATCTTATATTATATATATTATTTGTTTTAAATAGGTTTGGCTGACAGCGTTTGGTCTTTATAATGATTATAGTATAATAACCTACTTAGGACCTTAAAAGGGACTATTGTCAGCTAAATTAGAAGCCAATGATACTTCTAAAAACAAAGAAAAAAGTGCTCCCCTATATAGATTTAATATAAAGTAAAAAGCCAGTCAAGTTTTAGATTCAAAATTAAAATAAACAAAGTAAAATAAACCTTAAAAAAATACATTTTTCCAGTGCACTTACATTTATTACATAATCCTTGGGATTGTGGGCATTCGTTCCGCAAACATACAGCTTCTGGCCATTGAAGTTCATCGGCTGAATAACCCGTATGTGATTGCGGCACTCCACCTTCTTGTCAAGGGCCCCCGAAATGCAGTTGCATTCGATTCGATTCAATTTGATTTTTATTTTGGTGTAATTGTAGTAAATGTTAGAAAATAATAGGTTTAAGGAAATCAAGGAGTGTGTGTGTGTGTGTGAGTGCAAAATGGAAATGGAAAAGGGCGAGGCCATGGCATGAGTATGGTTCACAAATTCATTGGATTTACACAAATTTTGCACATGCTTTTGGGAATGGATATACACTGGTTAATGGCAATTATTCTCGACGACTCACCTCCCGCTTGCCCTTGGACACACAGTTGAGGATATCCGAGCCGGTGGGCTCCAGGATGAGTACATCGCGCTGTAAGAATGAAAAATGGTATTGCGATGAAATTTATGTTGGCCAAGTTTATTGAATTCGTGCGGGAATTCGATGGCTGCCTCAACCGAGGGCACGCGCCAAAAAAGTATTTTTGGTAGACTCTCGCATGTCCTGGTTGGTTTTCTTTTTTATTATTGTTATTCGGTATGTGGCTCACGTTGGACATTTGTTTATTTAATTCGATTCGTTTTCCCCTCCCTCTCTTTTTGGCGGCACTTGAATCGACAATGAATCTCCTTTCGGGAGTTTGTCTTGCTGCAAATACTTTTGCCTAAGTGAAAGCCACAAATCAATGAGGGGGCAAAAAAAGAGCCATCGAGTGACAATTTTTATGCCTGACATATAGACACAATATCCGGTGGCTGTGAGGATGCACTCTCCACTTTTATTTCCACTTGCCCGAAAGTGTCAGTCCTTCGGCCGCTCCAAAGGCAAGTCTAAGTGCTGCTGGCTTGAAATGGAATTCCTTTTTGGCCGTTCGCAGTTCGTCGTCGGCGTCCTCCTTCGCCCGCCCAGAAGTCAGCACAAATAATTGCTGTTAAAAGCATTTGCTACGTCTCAGGAGGTGGCGATAGTGCACTGGGCTGTGCAGCCTCGCAAGGAAGCAAGGACGCAGATAAAAAAAAAAGTGGCGGAAAACGGTTGAACGGCCATGGGGCGGATATTGATAGTTGAAGATGGAATCATTAAAGTGCAATTGCTGGCTGTCAGTGACAAGTTGGTCACTCACAAATGGCCAGGGGCAGAGGCTTAAAGAGGTTGCTTTATGGCATGAATAATATTTAAGGGAATACGAATTAATCAGGCATGAAATTTGGGTCAGGAAGAGCCCTATTTCTAAATGGAAATAGCTATTAACATTTAGTGTTTTTATAAGCATAAACCAAAGACAGATGAGTAACGAATGCAAGCCATATGCAATCCATTTTTCTGTTCCTGATGAAAATCGCGCTCTCTCTGCTCTCATAAAGTTGAGAGCGTAAAAATCCACAAAAATAGAAGGTGCTTGCATGTGTGCGTTTACATGTAGGGAATGCGTGAGAGTACGTGAGCACACATACAGTCGTCGGCTGCCGCTGTATACATACCAATGAGCAAATGGCTCTAGAGCGCGCTCTCTCTCTCTCTCTCTGGTTTTTGAAGCTAAATGTCAAGAGAGCCTGGAGCCAGCTCTAGAGCCAGCACGAAAAATACGTATGGCATGCGGCAGCTTGCTTTTAAAGATCTTTGCATAAGCTCTATGCTTTTTTAATGCACCAAAAATGCAGCCATATAATTTTCTTACTTAGATATTTATGAGTGTGAAGATTCTCTTAATTATATACATTTTTTATTTGACTTTTAAGCTCATTTACACTATCTTACCTCACAAATCGATTGGCTGATGTTGCGCAGATTGAGCCGAAAGATGCGATCCCTGGAAAAAAAAAGAAAAGCGCAGACAAGGAAATGAATTAGCATGGCAAAGAGGAAAACTTTGTCATCCCCTGACACTCGAGTTAATCCCGAACTCGTGCCACCGCCTGCGATAAGTTAATGCCACACCAGTTGCCAGCTGTCTGGCCCCCCAAGTGAACTTCAGCTCATTGACATTTTTCTCTTGCTTTTTTTCGGGTTGAAAAATTGTTGTCACACACACACACCTGCTGTGCTGTGCTGTGCGGAACTGTCAGGCCTGCCAGCGTACTTATTGCAGTCAGTGTTGGCCCTGATTGATTGATATGTCGAATGTGGCAATATTGCCGGGCAGACGCAGGCGGCTTTAAGCGTCCGACCCATCCGACCCACTCGAAACTTTTGCGGCGCCGCGGAAAACAAAAGGAAAATGCAAAGGGGCAGTGGCAGGAGCAGTGGCTGTGTGTTTTATGTAGTTCCTGGTGGCCCTCTCTCTCTCTCTCGACAACCCGGAGACCATTAATCTTCATTTCCCTGCTCTAGGAGAAGAGACCCCAAAGGCAATCGCTGACGAGAGCCGCCAGCTGTGGTTGCTGGATCGCTGGGTTCCTGGTGGTTCCCGGTGGGTCTCCTCCACGAGTCAAGTGGTAATTTTGGTTACTTTGTTTGCCCCGCTCTTAGGAGCTCTTCCTCTCTCATCTCGTCCTTCCCAAAAAACCGCAAACTGTGAAAATGTGGCCGTGTTCAACTTGCCACAGACAAATGAGCAGACGCGGGACCCGGCTCCGGAAACGGGCGACGTTGTCAAATTGCAGAGAGAGAGGCAGAGACTTTGCCGGTGGCGGTGGCATTAATTCATAATTATGTATGCCGACAGTGTGGCCAAGACCCCGTGGAAAAATGAAATATGCAGTCCCAAATGCGTTCGGGTTTACCAAGTAGTAGGGGAGTCGGGGTAAAGTCCTGGAACTTTCTAATTGTTGGCAGCCGGAAAAGGAAGTTTTCCCAAAAATTAGTGGAATTTTTCAACATTAAAAGGGTCTGCCTGGGCCTGGAACATATGTATGCATATTGAAGTCTGTTAATAACTGATTGGTATCAATAATTTAGTTAGGGTTTTCTGTTCTTTAGGCTGAAGTTTACTCCTTCTCATTTCTAGTATAAACTTTAATTTCCCAATTAATTAATTACACTTACATGGCGCCCACATAAAGCGCATTGTTGCGCTCGTCCATGTAAAAGGTTTTGTAGTGCAGCGGCCCACAGCTGAAGTCCTTGACATGATCTGCAAAAAAAGGAGAAAAAATAGACACACATATTGAGTATACGCAGCGTGGACATTGATTAGCCAAAGCCAGTTTGGCAGTTAATTAAAGTCTAATGAAACTGTCAGCAGCAGTTAGGCAGAAAAAAACAAAACCAAAATGAACTAATTAAACTATTATAATTTCTGAGCAGCAACAACACAAACAGAAAGTTAATTTATGGGGGCCAGAATCCAAGAGCCGAAAAGTAAATACAAAACAGCACAAGGACCCAGGATCCACGGCCATGTCCTTGCACATTTGACACTGACAGTGTCACGTACTCCTGCCAGCAATGTCACGTGCTCAAGGCCCAAGGCCCGGAGACCGGAGAACGGAGACCGGAGACCAAAGAGTCCGGGACCCAAAGTCAAGTCGGAAAAAGTTGCACCGCTGTCAATGTCATTAACAAAAGATTGAGGCATTTAGCTGAAATTTTTACGACATTAAGTTGTCAACTAATTTGGCACAATTAGTAAGACAACAACAACAACAGTAGCAGCACAAACACAAGCCCCTAAGCACACACACACACACACACACAGACAGAGAGAGGACAAAGGACACTGGCAGTGGACAAGTTTTTATTTTTTTGGGCCAAAGCCTGAGCAAATCCTTTGATGGCCGCGCTAAGAGTCATTTGTGTTGACTTGGCCAGCTCCTTTTGTCCATGTCGACATTGACAATCCCCCCCTCTAATGGTCGGGGCAGACAACAACAACAACAATGGCAGTTACAGAAGTGATTTCCATAATAATGCATAATGAGTGATAGATACGGAACTGTTTTTTGGCCTCATGCAAATTAGCCGCCTTCTTTTAACGATGTTGACCCCGAATATTCTGCAGGAGTTTTGAATTGTTTTTTACGGGTTTCTTCCTCTTTTTATTTCATTACTAAAAGGCTGTTTTTGGTTGTAACTTTTAGACTTCTTTGTTTTTCTTTATTTTCTTAATATTTTAAATCTAAAATAGCATAAAAATAGCTTAAGATCTTATTTGTTTACTTAGCCAGAAGAGGCTTTGAACTTGTGTTGGGTAAACACTTGGGTGAACACTTGTTCACTTCTTCTTTTTTTTCTAGAGAGTCAATTCACTTATATTGCTGACTTGCTCACTTGTTCATTTTTGTCAGTTGCTCATTTGTTCACTTGTTCACTTGTTCATTATTCATTGTTCATTATTTATTGTTCATTGTTCATTGCTCAGTTGCGCAGTTGCTCACTTGATCATTTTTTTTTTACTCAGTGGGTCAATTTGCTCACTTGTTCACTTGTTAACTAGTCATATATAGACTTCGGAGTACAGCATTTCAAAGACTAAAGTGAACATGAAGTAGCAACAGAGCAAGAATAAGGAGAATATATAAAATTATTAAGCTGAACAAAATGGAACTAGTGAACAAATAAAGAACAAAATTGAACAACTATTCACAAATGAGAGGGAGAGCGAAACTTAACAACTAAGACCGAGGGACAATACGGAAAGCGATCAAAGTGAACAAGTGAAAAAAATAACAATGGGGTGCACAAATCTTCTTTTTTTAATCATTAATGAGCAACCCAAGACTTCTTTGAAGGAAATATCATATTTTCCATTTAGATTCTTAATAATTTCGACATTCTTTTGACGGAAACATTTTTAAACAAAGACTAATGAGCCAAAATTTAAGTAATTGTCCTCGTAATACTACACCCTCAAGATGACTTTCGCTATGACCTTCAACTCTGGTCTTAACCGACTGACCACCATGGCTAGGACACCGCAGCAGCAGACGCGCCAACCCAACCCGGCACAGACTCAACACCGCAAATCCTGTACCGATGACACCATACGAACGCCCCTACAGATTGTCTTCTCGGCCAAGTACAATAAGGTAGGGGGACGTTAGGGATTTTCCTGATCCCGATATAAGAAAAACCTTCCTTCCAGGCACTGTCCTTCTCCCTGGAGGAACGTCAACGGCTGAGCATCATTGGCCTGCTGCCCGCCTCCGTGCGCTCGTATCCGGATCAGATGCACGCCATCGAGACCAACTTCCTTTCGTTCGAAACCAATGTGGAAAAGTATCGGTATCTGAGGTCCATGCGGCAGAGTAACGAGCGGATGTACTTTCAGTTCGTCTCCGATCACATAGACCAGGTCCTGCCCATTATATACACTCCCACGGTGGGCGTGGCCTGTACCATCTATGGAATGCTGTATCGGGGCATCACGGGCCTGTACATAACCAAACACGATCGCGGCCATATGTGCCAGGTTCTCTCGAACTGGCCGAAAGGCAACGAAATTTCGGCCATCTGTGTGACCGATGGCGAACGTATCCTGGGCCTGGGCGATCTCGGGGCCAATGGCATGGGCATATCCGTGGGCAAAATGGAACTGTACACGGCCTTGGGTGGCATTCCGCCGTGCAAGCTCCTGCCCATTTGCCTGGATGTGGGTACCAACAATGCTGCCCTGCACGCTGATCCCCTGTACATTGGCCTGCGGGAAAAGCGCCTCCAGGGCAAGGAGTACGATGACTTCATCGAAGAGTTCATGCAGTCCGTGCTGAAGACCTTCGGCAATCGAACCCTCATCCACTTCGAGGACTTCTCCACACCGAATGCCTTCAAGTTTCTGGATAAGTATCAGGATTGCTATTGCTACTTCAACGACGATATCCAGGGCACGGCGGCTGTGGGCCTGGCCGGCTTGCTGGGCATCCAGCGAATGACCCAGAAGGAGCTGGAGCACCACGTCATTGTCTTTGCCGGAGCAGGCAGCGCCGCCATGGGTATCTGCGGTCTGCTCGTGAAGGAGCTACAGTCGCGCGGACTCAGCGAAAAGCAGGCCGCTCGGCATATCTATATCGTTGACCAGGAGGGCTTACTGACCAAGGAAAGAAAGAACATTCCGGCTATTATCCAGGCATTTGCCAAGAATACGGAACCCATAAAGTCCCTCGAGGAAGTGGTGGACAAGTTCAAGCCCTCGATTATAATGGGGGCCACCGCGGCGGCGGGAATATTTAACGAGAAAATAATCCGCACCATGGCCGCGAGTCACGAGAGACCCGGCATCTTTGCCTTCTCCAATCCCACCAACAAGGCCGAGTGCACTGCCGAGCAGGCCTACCAATACTCGGAGGTACTCTACCTTTTCCATATATATAATTAAATAATTAATAATTCTATATATATTTCAAGGGTCGCGCCATCTACTCGGCTGGCTCGCCCTTTCCCCCTGTGGAGTTCAATGGCAAGCGTCTGACCCCCGGACAGGCCAACAACTGCTTCGCCTTTCCCGGCGTGGTCTTGGCCGTAATCAGTGCCTTGCCCACGACCATACCCGACGAGGTCTTCCTGGTGGCCGCCCATGTGCTGTCCGAATTTCCCAGCGATGAGGATCTGAAGAGTGGTCGCATTTATCCGCAGGTGGAGCAAGCCAAGGAAGTGGCCTTCCAAATAGGCCTGGAAGTGACCAAGTACATGTTCGATAATTGTAAGAACAAGCTGAACAGGCAGATAGGAGGAGGGATTTAATGTATATCCCTTGTGCCACAGGTCTAGCTCAAAGGACTCCGGAGCCCGAGGACTATTGCGAGTTTCTGCGAGAGAACGCCTACAGGCTGGAACATGGCTGCTCGCTGGCCGAGACTTGGTCATATCCCAAGTTAAAGCCGAATCCTAGTCCTGACAAAAAGCAGAAGAAACCAGTTCCAGAGAAGAAACCACCACCTGAGAAGAAACCACTTGCGGAAAAGAAACCGGAGTGTCCGGAAAAGAAACCACCTCCCGAGAAGAAACCATGTCCGGAAAAGAAACCACCTCCAGAGAAGAATCCCTGTCCGGAAAAGAAACCACCTCCAGAGAAGAATCCCTGTCCGGAAAAGAAACCCACGCCGGAGAAGAATCCCTGTCCGGAAAAGAAAACACCTCCAGAGAAGAAACCAGGTCCGGAAAAGAAACCATCTCCAGAAAAGAAACCACTTCTGAAAGAGAAGAAACCACAACCGGAAAAGAAACCATCTCCACAGAATAAATCACTTGCGGAGAAGAAATCACCTCCGGAGAAGAAACCTCCTCCAAAGAAGAAAAAGTAGGCGACTTCCGACTGAGAATGTGAAATTTCTATTTGGTGTTTTTCTGTTTTTGTTTCAATCTCTTACTCATTTTCCAATCAAAGAAACTTTTATCAAAATTTAAAGAAGGTTACATGTCGCGTTAATATTTTTACTAATCATGGACAAGACACGTATGTGCTCACTTCTAAGGACTTTCCGGACAAGGCTCCTCTTTAGTCGGAATATAAACTACAACGATGGCCTGTCCCATGTATTGCGGCCCGACTGGCGCGCATGTACGGATCCAAGAATAAATAAGGTGATGTATCCGGAATGGAAAACCTATAAAAAGCCAACAGAAAGCAGCTACTACCCTATCCCTATCCCTATCCCTATCCCTATCCTTATCCCTATTCCCATTTCAGGGCCTGGCCTTCACCATTGAAGAGCGACAGCGCATGGGCGTCCTGGGCCTGTTCCCCTGCACGGTGCGCAGCCTCGAGGATCAGCTGATGGCCATCAAGGCGAACTTTGTGGCCAGGCGCTCCCCCATGAATAGGTTCACGTACCTGAGTGCCCTGCACAATCGACACAGGAGGGTGTTCTATCGCTTCATCCGCGAGAACATCGAGCACGTGCTGCCCATTGTCTACACGCCGACGGTGGGCGATGTGGTGATCACCTACGGGCTGAATTTCGAGTACGCCTGCAGCTTGTTCATCAGCATCTATGACAAAGGACATATCGCGGAGGTGATGCGCAACTGGATCGAGGCGAATGTGAGCGCCATTTGTGTCACCGACGGGGGCAGGATCCTGGGACTCGGCGATATGGGCGCCAATGGCATGGGCATAACGCGTGGCAAGATGACTCTCTACACGGCATTGGGCGGAGTGCCGCCCAGCGAGCTGATGCCGGTGTGCCTGGACGTGGGCACGGATAACCAGGCCCTGCTCCAAGACCCGCTCTATGTGGGCATTCGTAGGCCCCGGGTACGGGGTCCCGAGTACGAGGAGCTGGTACAAGAGTTTCTGGAGGCGGCGGTGGAGTGCTTCGGCAACGACACCTTCATCCACTTCGAGGACTTTGCCACGCCCGATGCCTTCAAGTTTCTGAATAAGTACCAGCACAGCTACTGTTTCTTCAACGACGACATCCAGGGCACGGGAGCCACTGGAGTGGCGGGATTTCTCAATGTAGAGAGGATAACAGGCCAAAAACTGGAGGATATGGTGTTTCTCTTTGTAGGCGCTGGAAGTGCCGCGATAGGGATTTGCAACATGCTCACGATCGAGTTGGAGCAGCGAGGCGTTCCGTGCGACGAGGTAACCAAGAATATCTACCTGCAGGATCAGCTGGGACTGCTGACCTGCGACAGAACAGATGATGTGCCCGAGGAGGTCAAGCGGTTTCTCAAACCCCTGGAGTGTTCCACGGATCTGGTAGCCTCAGTGCAGCTGGTGAAGCCATCGATCCTTGTGGGGGCCACAGGTCAGGGTGGACTCTTCACCGAGCAAGTGCTGCGGGCAATGGCCAAGAACCACGAGCGTCCGGCGGTCTTTGCCCTCTCGAATCCCACCGCCAGCTCGGAATGCACTGCCGAGCAGGCCATTTGCCACACAGAGGTGAGATTTGGAATGAACTTCCTCTTAGAATTGCTTATTTTTTTGAATCTTTTGCCAGGGTCGCGTTCTCTTTTGTTCCGGCTCACCGTACCCACCCATGGTGATAAATGGCAAGCGCTACACACCCTCGCAGGCCAACAATTGCTTGATATTTCCGGGCATCGCATTGGGTGCCATCTTTTCCAAGGCCCGATATCTGCCAGATGAACTATATTCTGTGGTGGCGCGCACCCTGGCCGAGAATACAACGCAGGAGCAACTAGATGCTGGTACGCTCTATCCACCCATCAGGGATGCCCCCGAGGTGTCCTTTAAAGTGGGAGTGGCGGTGGCCACATATATCTTTGATAATGGTATGATAACCTTACAGCTTAAAGGTTTTACAAAAGCCTTAAACCGATTTTCACAGGTCTGGCCAACATACATCCCAAGCCCGAGGATATGTCCGAGTATTTACGAAAAAAACTGTACAACATGGACTATCAAAGCTCACTGATAAATACCTATTGCTATCCCGAAGACCCACCAATTCAGGGCAAGAAGGAAGCTTGAAAACTACACTCCTGACCTGCTTTCCTCTGTGTGCAAGGACCTTGTGTAATTAGTAGCAAATACAGCATACACACCAGCGACCATGCTATGCCGCTCTCCCCCAAGGATCGAGCAACGAAAGCACGATAAATGCCCGACATTTTAACGTTATTATTGTCCTGTCAACGCAAAGCCAGTTGACATGCTCGTGTGCCAGCCAGGACATTGTACGTACTCTGTGTGTGTGTGTGTGTGTATCTTGCTGATTTGCATATAAAATAGGACGAAATGTCTGCTCACCAAAAATGTCAATCAATTTCTTTGCCTTCCTTCCTCTCCATTTTTATACTTTTTTTTATTTTTTAAGCGAAGAGAAGCGAAGAGCGACGAGGACGTGCATACATTAAAAAGCAATTGGTGTTAAAAGAGCAGTCAGGCGGCAGTCGCACGTTGTCTGCCTGTCTATCAGTTTGGCATTGGCATGTGCCCCTCCAGCCCCTCCAGCTCCTCCTGCTCCTCCTCTCGATTTTCCCCGCCTTTCCTCGGGAAACTTGCCTTGGAAGCCCGGCAAAAATGGAAGCAACAGAAATGCGAAATCATTTCCCTCGACTGACAGCTGTCAAAATATTTGCTCTCTGTCGATGGCTGCGTGGCTTGCTCTTGTCCTCTTGTCCTTGCCGCCCCCTGGAAATTTCATTTTAATATTCATTACTTCACACTTAACACACACACACACACCCACAGAGAGACACACAACAATTCGTTGGTGACCACAATCGGTCCCTGAATCGCCTTGAATCTCATCGATTTCGTTGAAATAGCGAAGCGAACTTAAAGATCCTGAGGCATCGCGGCCGCTCGCTTTCGTTACGGTTAGCCTGGCTTATGGAATTTAATTGGCCATAAAAATGTATGCGGCTTGTTGAACGTGGCAAGCTGTGGCCGTAAATCGTAAATTTCCCTCCTGGCATAAGGGGGGCGGGGGGCAGTTTCCGCATCGATTTACGCCCCACGATAGGGCTCTAAATTTAAATGCCAGCGGCAAAGGTTAAGGGTTTCTCTTTTTTTTCCCCCTCCATTTTTCCTTCTGTTTTGTCTGTTCCTGGGATAAAGATTATATGATGCGTCAGCATATAAATTATAGGCCAGATAAACCAGATAAAAGGCAGCTAAACAAAGTCAGTCCCCGCCGCCCGTCCGGGAAAGTGTGTTGAAACCAACTTGAGTTGTTCTTTTATTTTACGTTTATATGGCAAGGTTTAGCCGCCAATAAAAGTTGAAGAATTAAATTATTTTGTTTGCAAATAATTAGGGGGTTTTAAGCAGAAAAAACTGCACAAAACTTAGGGCTTAACGACTTCTAATTGAAATTAAATTAAAAATAAATTCCGCCTACTTCCTCCCCAGCAACCTTAATTGTTGATTTCCTTTACTTGGCAGATATTTGCATTGGCTCCTCTCCTCCTTCCTTCCTTGGTGTTATCAATGTGGCCAAAGCCTAAGCCTCAAATGGGTCAAAGTTGTCGGGGGGCCAAAGCTCACTTGACTGTGCTCAGTCGATAAGTAGCCCCAATAAACACAAAAGTCTACTCTCGTAGAGGCTTGGCCTCTGTTGCTGTTCGCCGACCGCTACTTCATCTTTTTGAAGATTTTCATTTATCTGCTGGCCAAGATAAAGCGCAGGAGGCCAGGCCAACAGGCAGGCAAGGCAGGCAGGGAGAAGGGCACAAAAAAATAAGGCAGAAAGCAAGCCAAAAAGAAAAGCGGCACTTAAATCCATTTAAGCGAATTTTTCAAGCATTAAATTTGCGTTTACGTTACGTATACTTAACTTCCAATGGCAACGGCAGCTGCGGATAAGGGGAGGCGGTGTAGGAAGGAGGAGTAGCGAGGAGGTGTAGGAAGGAGGAGCAGGCAGGAGGAGCGGGAAAAGTCTGAGGCTGGCAGCAGGTAAATGAAAAATTTGCCTCCTTTTTTTTTGGTGGCTCTGGCGGGATCCAAATGTATTTTGCATCATTTGTCTTAGCCAGGCCAAGGATCTTGGCCTCCTGTATATGTATATGTACATTGCCTCACTCCCTATCTTGAGCCAAACACCTGCCTTGGTTGCCTTCGCATATGGTCACAGTTTTGGGTCCGACTTTTGTTTCACACTCTACACCACCACCAAGGAGCATATACACATGAGGTGTGTGGGGTATGTGTGAGGTGTGTGTGAGGTGCATGAGGCATCCCCATAGTAAACAGTTTTGTTTTCCTCTCTCGCTGTTGCCATTGTGTTGTGTTTTGCGGCCTTGTAAATGCCTTGCCACGCCCCATCTGCCCCCCACACACTGCTCGTCGCGTTCGTTGTTGTTGTTATTGTTGTTATTGTGAAGCATTTTTCCTTATCTCCACTTTGCATGCCGCACACTGTTTTTCCCTCCTTCCGCTGGGGTTTTTCCTTCGGTTTTTCTTCTCTTTTCTCTTTTTTTTCCAGACGAACTGAGTCAGCACTTAATTTTTATTTGATTCTGTCTCAGTTGCGTTGCGGTTGCTTGACTCGACTTCACTCCCTGCCACAACACTCCACTTCACCGTAAGATTGAAGCCGAGTGGCAGAGAGTGCGTAATTTTTTATGGCGTTAATTTAACAATGATTGGCTTTTCAACACAGCCAAAAGGAAGCACAGAACAGCAGAACCTGCTATGTCAGTTTTTATTAAGACAAATGAAATGAGAAACATTCATGTTGCAAGTTCTGGAAAGTCCAACCAAAAATAATATTTTGAAAATACTTTTATTGATTTTAAGATGTTAGCCTATTTGTTTAAGAAAGGAAAAGGCTTAGAAAACATTTTAAAAACGTTCAAAAATATATTGAAGCTTGCCAAAGGATTCCCTGAATTATAGTTTTCAAATAGAGAATATATCACACTCCAAAAACCTTCAAAAATATATATAAGCCTTCTCTGGCTTTCCCTAATCTATAGTTTTTGAATGTAGAAGTATCACATTAATTTCTAAGCACATTTTTCGCCCTGTGCATTAGCTAGTTTTGCGGATTGCGGAATGTAAAGCCCGGGTCCTGGGCCATGCATCAAGCTTATCTCGCCTCCTGCAGCAGTAACTGTCGCACAAATCTCGAAGCCATTTGCCAATGTCCTGGGCCACCTGCATGCCCGTTACATATAAATATGTGTTCGATATTTAACAGCTTCCAGTCGAATGCGCCTGGGCGAAAAGGACGAAAAGAAGAAGGATGGCGCCGGGCGGCAGGCAGGCGCTGCAGACGAGAGAGCGAGAGACATATGTATGCAAAGTGAACTGCGGCGGATGTTGGCCAAGCTTAAATTTGGCTCTGGCTTTGGGGCAAGTTTGCTCAGCGAAGGGGAGGCGCTCATGGGCCAAGTACAAATAAGAGATGCAGTGAGAGAAATTATGGTATATACATATGTACATTAGATTAGTAATGTTTTATTATAGATTTCTAGTAAGAAAAGCTAATAACTCATACAAATTCTCTGCTTACTAGAAACAAAATTGTTGCAAACAAAATTCGAATGGCTTAAAACCAATTTGTTTGAGAGTCCAAAAGTAGGCAACATTAAATATTGTATAGTCCTTCAGCGAAATTAAATCTCATGTGTGATAATTTAAGCACATGCTTCTTTCAATCGTATAATAATATAAAAAGTTCCCCAAAGATTTAAAAACAATTATTTGGGAAAAAATATGCAACAGAATATTTTAAATACTTTAGCAAAATAAAATCTTGTAAAGCCTAGTTAAAAGCACCTTCCTCCCTAAATCGTTAATAAACTCTAACAAAATGTAGAAACCCTAAAAATACAAAATTTAAATAAACAAATTTCAAGTTCAGTGTAAGGCTGTCTTCAAGCCCCTCAAGAAACAGGCAAAAGTTTCCTTTAAAATGCAACTCTGTCTATATGAATTCGATATTATATTGGATTTTTTTTTCCGCGTGCACAGTAAAAATCCAATAAGGTAAACGGCAAACAGGCCCTGGGATGACGCGGTGTGAGTGTGTGCATGTAAGCACCTGGCATTTGTGTTGAGCACGTTCGTACCTTATGTGGGATTTAGTTTAGACTTCATTTTACTGCGCTGCGCTTTTGGTTTCATTCCGCTGCCCATCCCTGCTCTGCTCTGCTCGGCTCTGCTGTGCTCTTCTTTATGCCAGTTTATGATGGCCAGGCAGTGCCGTAAAAAAGAGGGAAAGAAATTGGGTAGACTAAGGAGAAAGCGGAGAGAATGCGGAGTGTACGGAGGAGAAAGAGGAGAAAGCGCGCGACGACACAGAAATGTATAGTAAAAATAAAGCCATAGACATGGCTGGCACCGGCACTTGAGTCCCCTGCTGCAGGCAGGCAGGCAGGCACACCCAGGAGGTCGGAAAAGCTAGACAATGCTGTAATCTAGAAACACAAACGTGCAATTCTCTGCTCACAGTAAATGTGGTCACACATACGACGTCTGTCTTTGTGTGTGTTTGCACACACACACACACACACACACAACACACTCCCGACACGAAATGGCGTGGGAATATATTACAAGTTGGTTTACAAGGGAAGTATGTCAGTGGCTGCTCTCACAGGAACTAGGAGCATCATCCAGCAGCGAATCCAACTTAAAGCACTCAACGGGGCCACACAGTTTCTTTTAAAGCGAAATCCCAGGGAGATCCGGCTTGATCCTGAGACTGGTCAGAAAATTGAGGCAGCATAATTCAGCGGATGGGTTTTACGACTTCATCGGAAGCTGGAGATGGCGATGGAGCTGGAGTTGCATGCAGCTTGCTGCAATAGCGAGAGGAAACATTAGCAAGTCTAGACACCTACGTCATGCGTCAGCAACAGTAGAAGTAGCAGCAGCAGCGGCAGCGGCAGCAGGAAAAGCTGAAAAAACGTGCAGGACCAAAAAGGATATGTACTCGAACGAATGGAGCCCAAAGAATACGAAGAAGACTGGCGAAAACTGAGAAAAAATGAGACGTCAAGCAGACGATGAAGTCGACGTGGTCTGACAGCCAGACAGCCAGCCAGCCAGCCAGCCAGCCAGGGAACTCTGGAAAGGTACAGAAAGAGAAGCTGGCAGGAAGGAGCAGAAGGAGCCAAGGAGCAGAAGACCAAGACCAACAGGAGCATTTGAACCTCTTGGCTTGTTTAATATGCTGAAAAATACGCGTCTCGACTTACTGCTGCCCCGAATTTTCCTGCCCTCTTCCCAGCTCCCAGCTCTCATCACTTGGAATGCATTTCCGAGTTTTACATTTCCATTTCAATGTAACGACACATGTACTTGTGGTAAAAGCTTAGGAGGAAAATATACAGAGCGAGAGAGAGAGAGATGGAGAGAGTGAACCTGGGAAAACCCTGCAGGAGCGGAGAGTTTAACATTTCCCAGGAATTCATCAAGCGATCTCTGTGCGCTTTGAAGCGTTTTTAATTACAGCGCATAATTGGAATTCGATATCTAACCGCGTCGAGGGTCACCACCTGAAATTAAAACAAAATTTTCCAGCTACTCCTGTTACGTTAGTGGTTCGAGTGTGTGTGTGGTGTGTGGGTGTGTGTGTGCACCACGAGCAGCAGTATGATAAAAATTTTCCAATTACCAATTTTACATATTTCGAAGCACCCAGCATAAATATTTATGGCGAAAATTTATGAAAACTAAACGTGAGAGGGAAAGCCAAGCGTTGGCAAAAGTGGGTGGCTTGCATTCGCATGGTTCATATTACTAGACACACACCACATACACACACTCTGCACACACATCTTCCTACACTAGGGAAAAGTTTTAGAGCAAGAAACCATGTCCAAAGATTCAAGATTAAAAGTAGGTCAAGCTTTTTTTAAATAAGTTTTCCTAAGCTATTTAACGAATTTTCTCCCAGTTACTTGTAGTAGTCCAATCCATGGTAGAATAATATGAGGAAGTCTCATCGAGAGAGCTGACCTCTTTTGAGGTCTCTAATTGCCAGACTTTCGTAGAACGTTGTCGCGCTTTTTAATTTTCTATTTTTGGTTTACGAAAAAACGCAAAGAAAAACTAATAAAGAGTGTGAACGTATTACCTGTGCTCTCTCTTTCTAGAACTCTTCTCTCTCAGGCCGGGAAGAGAAAGAGAGACAGCTTATAAAGCTTAGACTCTTTAATACGAAACTACCTTACAGAGTCATGACATATTCCGATCTGCGATCTCTTTCTCGCTTGCTTCCTCCTTTTTCCGTAAGAAGCTTTCTCGAAAGAGACAGATGCAGTCTCCCGAGGGAGAGCTGCCATTCCACCAGTGTGACCAACGCTATTTTAATTGAATTAGCCTCTTACATTCCCTTAATCTTATAATTCCCAACTAGCTTTTAAGTATATATGAATATACAAAGAAACTTTACCTTTCTATATAGATTTTCAGTTGTCCAAATTGTTTACATTGTTCCTCCTAAAACCTCTTCAAAACATATACAAATTTCTCGTTTTCTCAGTGTAACTACATTTAGATGTATCTGGCGGATGCAGTGGCTTATCCACTACTGCACAGAGGCGTGCGTGGTGGTAGGGGGAAGTTGGCTAAAATCTCTTGCATATTTTTTAGGTGATTTGAATTTTTAAGAGCGCACTAAATTTTTGTTCCAGCTTATCCCCTCGGGCTGTGTGTCACCGAGTTAAGAGGAGACTTCCAGGCGGCGCCGGAATATCTGTTGTGGCCCAGGACACTTTCCCCGCGCTGCCCTTCTCAGGACCAGGAATCCCTGCGGCCACGTGACATTGGAAAGGAAAGGAAAGGAAAGCTCCGGTTTGCATACCGAACACACCGAGTGTGTGTGTTGTGTAGGAAAAAAAAAACAGAAAGCAACCAGAGCGGCGGCACTTTACCTTGATTTCCCCAATGCTCAGCCAACCGCCCAACGGCCCCACCCATCAGTCACTTACTCACCCACTCGACGGCGCAATTGGCCGCAATTTGTTTTCAGCTGCTAAACAAGTCGGGGAGTTCCCTCGGCGCCTTCGGTGCGTTGCAAGTGCTAATTAATCTTAGGCCCCAGGTATATAGTATATGCCTCTGCCACGATATGAAGTGAAGTGGCTGCTCACGGCTCACACCCTCGAGGCAGTCGGTCCAACAACTACCCCTTGCCCTTGGCCATTAATTAAATTACGCAGAGGAAAAAGTTCAAAAACACATAAATCAGTCTGAATCATTGGGGTTGTCTCTCCCCAGATGGCTTTTTAGTGCCCTTGCGGGACGCAACATAAATATTTGTACTACCTTACCCACTCCCCTGCAAGGTGATCCGCACGCACAGATAAACTCATTTAAATGTTAATGCAGCGTCAAAAGTTTGCTCGAACTAAGGGAAATTGCATGCATTTTATTGGCCATTATGCGTCCGTATTGAGACGTCCTGGCCCCTCATCGGTGGTTGTTGCTGGTAGAGGTGGTGGTTGTTAGCCCTCTCTCGCTGAACTATTTCCCATCTTGGTTTAATAACTGCAACATTGTTGCCTTAACCCCTGGCGTGCGACGAACGAGTAATGTGAGGTGGTTGTGAGGGTGTGTGCCTGTCTGCATGTTAATTATGTGGCGAAAAAGGGCAAACAAAAAGAAACACATGGAACTGGACTATTTTCGGGGGGTTTGTAGAGGGGGAGGGGGATGTATGGAGGAGTGAGAGGGTTAAGTGTGAAAAAGATTGGTTATACCTTGCAACTTATCTTTAAAATACTTGTCAAAGTTTGGTAAATATGGTATTTCTATAAATAAATGTAGTGGCAGGCAGAACTAGTTGGGAATTCTAACTTTAGGGATGTGAAATAAAAGTATACTCATTTATTTATTATTAAATTTCAATTTGGTTTGTGTAAAAAAGGAAAAACACTTGTCAAAGTTTGGCAAATAAGTTATTTCCATTTATTATCGCAATGACAGCTAGAACTAGTTGGGAATTATAGCTTCAGAGATGTAAAAAATTAAAAAAACAAATACTTCAGTCAATTATTTATTATAAACTTGCAAGCTTGGCTTACTTATAAACCAAGAGGCACTTCAAAGTTTGTTAAATATGTTATTTTAATAAATAAACGTAGTGCCCGCTAGAACTCGTTGAGAATTATAGCTTAAGAGATGTGAAAAACGAATAAAACTGTACTTAGTTACGAAAAATTCAAAATTCTCTTAAAAATGCTATTCAAGCCCTATTTCTAACATTGAAGAAACCTAATTTTAATAGCATTCCCAAATCTCTTGTATTTAATACCTTATTTAAATATATTTTTAACAACAAGAAATCCCTGATAATTCTTATAAGAAAATTAAAGAAAATTCTCTACAAAGCAATCTCAATTTCTCCCCATTTAATTCCTTAATACCTATTTTTACCATCAAAACTTTTCATATATTCCTTTGGAATCTATATGCTTGCCACAAGCACACGTGAAAGTTTTGCTAATTAGTTGAAAGAATGCAATTGCAGTTGAAACTTTTGGCCAACAAAATCCCGACGCGCATTTCCACCTGCAGCTGGCACACTTCCTCCACCATTCTCCACCATCCTCCACCTGCCACCCCTTTTCCGAGGAGGCTTGCTACCTGCTGCTACCTGCTGCCTAGGCAGCTCTTGGCCCACTTCATGTTATTGTTTATAACACATTTGCTCATCATAATAAGCAACATTTTCGTAAAAACATGCCAAGACAGTGGCGGCGCCATTAACCCTGTTAATGCTGCAATTATGCGGCAAGAATAATGTTCAAGGAGCAGGTGGCTTGGGGCAGGTGAGGAGGTGGCGGCAGTTACTACAGTTACTACATACAGTGGGTAACGGCCATAAATCCAGGAAGCCTTACCCGAAACTTCAGTGTGTGTGTGTGCTATGTCGAGACCAGTTTGGCATAATGATACTTGGGGAGGAAAGGAGTGAGCTGGAGCAGGAGCAGGAGCTGCTGGCAACTCAAATACAAAGTGAAGAGAATATACATACAATGGCACTAAGTTGTAAGTTTAATTACCCACATAACAGAGACATGAAAAACGGGGGGAGAGGGTGCAGGAGGCGAAGGACCTCCTTCCTGGGCACACTCTCTCATCTAATTAGACAGACATGGTCTGTCGTCTGCAACTGGCATCGGGCATCGGGCACAGTTGGGTCCGGCGGCCTTAATATATAGGAGCTTGATTCCCCTTTACGATCGTTTTATTGTGTTCGGTGTCCGTGCGTGCACTATAATTGCATTCGCCTCACCTCTGCCCCCTCACCTCTCCTGCGGGAAACTACTGCCACTGCCATCATATAAATCGTAAAAATGTTGAAAAATAATCATCATAAAAGACAAACAAGAAGCCATGCGGCACGCAAGGTGGCCAAGCTGGCTCTCCTCCTATATATCCCTGGTATTATTTAAGTTTTTATGTCCTTTCTTCAGCTCTCTCGCTCTCTGGGTGTCGTGTCCTTTGCCGTGGCTACCACATAAATCATTTGACTTGTTTGCCCTGCCCTGCCTCAGCTCGGCGCCCCCGCTTGCCTCTTCATTTACTCATTAGATTTTGGGGGCCAGTGTCTCTGTTTATGCTCGGGGTTTTTCGTCGCTTTCATAACACAAAGGACATAATAATATGCTTATTTCGAGAATACACCTTTTGTGTCAACAGAGGCTACCTCTCCCGCTGCCTGTGTCAGCAGAATTTTCCCAGGAAAAATGGAAATGGCAGCAAAACACCGCAACTGGCCTCGACGTTGATTGGCAGTGGCTTTCGGTTTTCGGGGTTTTCCTTCGTTTTTCTTTTTTTTTTCTCTCGGCTGGTTGCCTGCTATTTTCTTAATTTTCAACACGTTTGCTTCTGTCTCTTTGAGGCACGCCCTCGAGGGCAGGACGACAAAGGAGTATCTATTTCGTGACAAAAGGCAACTTTAACTTTGAGCCAAGACTGCCGCTGCCAGAGCCTACACCTGGCCAAAAAAGTATGCTAACGCCTTGTAGCACGCACATGTCGTGGGCCAGAGTGTCGTCAAGGAGCGAGAGTAGAGTGTGTGTATCCTTTGAGCCTTTTTGCGTTTCGTATGCGCATAACTTTGCACCTCGACCAGACGCCGCCAAAGTGCGTGCGACACACATTTCTACACTGCGCCAAAATAAAATGCCATTAAAATTGGTCGGCAATTCGATTTTTATGGCTCCAATGACGCACATGTGGATACAATTAAATGATTTATTTAAGAAGTAGCAAGAGGGAAGTATATATTGCTTAAATAGTTCACATCAAAAATTATTAAAGAGCTGCCTAAGCTTAAAAGACAAGAAATCTTTTACTTAAGTAACATATTTCTTATGGTTTTAATAAGAAAATTGTCTTTCTTTAAGCAAACTTAGCTCAGCTCTTTAATTTAGAAGATACATAGAAGATACAATTACCAACCTTCCTGCTTTCTCTCCGTGAACCCAGCTTTAAGGATTCGCTTTAACTCATGTGCGTTGAGTTTCCCTGAGCTCTTCCCTGTAATTCCCAGAGCCAAAAAGGGAGGATGGATGTTGGAAAATTCGGACGCATTGCTTTGACGAGGACGCGTGGCCTAAATTGTTTCAAATTACAGGACACCGCACCTTGCCGCCCTAATCCGCAACTATGGATGGGCTCTGTCTGTATGTATGTATCTTCCTCGGCCTGGCTATGTGTGTTTGCCATTTCCGGCAGCTCATTTCCGTTTCACCTCAATTGGGTAAACCAGAAAAAAAAAAAGTATAAAAGCTTCTTCTATAAAACTCGTGTAGCACTAAAAAATCGCATAAAGAGAACTCCAAAGGGAGAGAAAGAGCACATGCAGCAGCAGCAGCAGCAGCAGGTTGTGCCCGGCGCTTTCAGAAGGGTGCATAAATTAGAGAGTTAGACGGGCGGGGGAAGGAATGGTTGCCCCACTGGCTGGGATGAGAGTGGCAAGGTTGCAGTTGACCGTAGACAGCTGGCGGGCAGAGACAGGACGAGGAAGGCAGAGGAAGGCAGCCGGTGGCATAGCCAGCCACCCCCCGCTGGCAACACCTCAGCACTTATTTATGGTGGAGAATTTTAAATTCTAGCCACCTTCGCTGCACACAGGACACTCACTCTCTCTCCTCTGCTAGCCTCTAATTCGAAAGTGTGGCAAATTGCATGGCACAAAAACCCAGGCCAGGCGCCGGAGGAAATTTGGCCCAAAAATTGCACGGTAATTGTAGCCGCTAAATTTCACTTTTGCTCGGGCTTTGCGCCAAAAGGTAGACTACAGCCAGCCGGCAACAATTGAGCGGTTACAACAGCAGCAGCAGCAATAACAACAGGGGGGAAAAAAGTGAATTATGCGGCAGACTGAAGACTCCCCTCCCTCCCCCCACCCGGAGTGGGAAAACCACCAACCACCCCCGCGCTAGAGCTACCTCATCTCCCATGACAGCCTGGCCGGCAGTTTTCATTTTTAAATTGGCGGTTTTATGTGCAATTCGAAATGGCAATGTACATGTGGTAGGGTGTGTGTATGGTAGGGTGTGTGTGTGTGTGTTGTGTGCATGACTAATATTTACACACACACACACATTAGCATTAGCATTAGCCAAATTTTATTGCACACTTTTGTGCGCTATTGCAATTTAATGTGCCCCCGTTCTCGCTTCCTTTTTTGGTCCTGCTCCTGTACTGCTCCTGTCCTGCTCCTGCCTCTGCTTCTGCCTTACCATCTGCGCCCCGTGTGCGGTTTTATGCTTTACGCATAATTTTTGCGTAACAATTGAAACACACTCGCAATGCGAATGCAAAATTTCCAACGGTTTGAGTTGAGATTTATATTTTGCTATTAAGCCACATTTGCCCGGCACAAGGCAAACAAGGCGCCAAAGTCCTTGCTTCCCCTCTTCCCCCCTTCCGCCACTCTCCACCACTGCTCACCGCAAGGGGAAAGTTCATTTTTCATGGAAATGACTTTATATGATTATTCGTGTCGGCCCTTATATAGACGCACGGCGAGCGAACGGTGCGTGACGGTACATTAAGGCGGTTTGAATGTCAGCCGGTCGATGGGTTCTCACTTGGGATTATTGAGGCTTGTGCCTTTCAGTCCAAGAAAGTTATTAAAAATTAATGTAGGGAGAAAGAAAAGGATCTTTAGTGGTTTGAAATCATTTAAAAAAGGTGCCCCAAAGTATGCAGTGATATATATAATGGTACAGCAAACTTTTTTTGGCTGCTTTTATGTGATTTAAAATTATGAAAGATAATCGTAGCCTTTTATATTTCCTGGATTTCTTTATTAAAAATATATTTTTATGGAAATCATTTAGGAAGGCACCTAAAAGTATGCAATGATGCATTTTTATGGGCTTCCTTTGACGTGATTTAATATATTGAACTACAATTCCAATTATACGAAATATCTTCATTAGTTATGTACATTTTTGTAAGAATCTTTTAATATTCAATGGATTTCTTTATTAAAAAAAGGAATCTTAAGGTAAATGCTTTATGCAACGCACTGTATATATAAATATATATGCTCATACGATATACCCGTAAGTATGGATATCAACGGCTGTCATTGCGGTTACCATTTACATTTCAAGCCGAGTCAAAGGAAAAGTGAAAGGTATTTGTTTATCATAAATACTTTGTGTCTCCTCCTCTTCCCCTCCTGAGTAATATACATATATATAAATATATATATACATACATATTTCGGAGTACAAAATGAAGTGAATATTTTCTCGCATTGATTTCGGTTGGCGTGACTGCAGGAGGCTCTACCGCCACACACGGCGTATGCGTAATAAATATTGAATATCCATATGAAGAAGTTGTTTGGCCATAACTTTCCTTTGTCTTTATGTTCCCTGGGTGTGTGTGTGTGTGTGAGTGGGTGAGTCCTTTGTTTCAGGTTTATTATTTATTATAAATGACTGCACACACGGACGGACGGGCGGACGGACGGAAGGACGGACGGAACGGAGAAAAGAATCCCGCTTAAATACTGTTATTGAGTGCGCCGGATCCGACTCCGATTCCGATTTCGATACCGATTCCGACTCCGCTTGCGAGCACATATCTATATAGCTGTCGGCCAGGGGAAACGGGTCAATCGATTCCTTTCTTCTTCTGTGTTTTTCCCCCCTTTTTTTCTTGTCGCTTCTGTAGGCGTGTTTCCCTCCATTGTCTGCACAATTTTCAAACACAAGCTGACGCTCTCTCTATCTGGGCATTAATTAGAAATGGGCCTGTTTTTCCACCCACTCCCACACCCTTTTGGCCACGAACTTCGTCCGTCTGATTGCTTTGTTATCGCCTTCCATTGTCCATCGATTAAATGATGTGTTAATTCAGCACCCTCTCTCTGTCTATATATCTACTATATATGTATGTATATCATGGCCTGGCTATAACCATTTAAATCAGTCCATTCCTATGCATCACGAGTCGGAATGATGGGAACGATGCGATGACTGCACTTAATGCAATTATTTTTGGCTCGGCTCAAAGTTTTTTGTGTGTCATAAAAATGGACAATAAACCAATTTAACTTTTGCAATATGCTGCTGCTTTTGGCTAGCAACCCCTGACAAAATACACTTGGCAACCCCAAAAGGGCGAACCGAATTCCGTCCCCCTTTTTTTCTGGGCAACTTTCCTTGCTCCTGCTGATTCTGCTGCTACTGCCTTATGCTTTCGGTCAAAATAGTTCGGTGTCCACTCTAAAAATCCCCCCTAATTTCACGCTGTTCCATATTCCAAACATATATATATATATATAGAAATTCTGTGGAAAAGGGAAGAAAAGCAGACGAACCACCACCACCGCCCAGAGTCACATGTGGGGTAAGGGTCAGGCCATAACTTTAATATATTTCTCTACGAATTATTTCTGACTGGCACACACACACACCCCATCCATTCATCCCATCCCTTCCCTTTTTTGGCCTAATGAATGAACATATTTCGACTGTTCCAGGACTGCTGTTGTTATCCTTTGCGGTTGGTGTGTCCAACTGTGAGCAGATAATTGAAATCGAGTGTAAATAAGTGCAGTGCCAGTGCCCGAGCCAGTGAGGTGACTGTGTGCGTATGGGGATGGCACATTAAGTGCTCTTCCTGGAGATCAAAGTTTGCAGTTTATTACTTGTTTTAATGATTATTTATTTCGATGATGTCCGGGCAGGCATCGCATATTCGAGTGGGTTTGTATAGGCCATGAATAATGAGTGAATGAAATGTGGGTGTTGTGGTAATAATCAGGAGATAGCAGAGAAGGTTTTTCTTTGTAAAAGATAGGTTACAAACTAGCAAATAATCTGCCTTTTTAAGCGGCTTCTCATTATAATATTATTATTATTAATATATAACACTTAATTTAGTTGTGGCAATTCTTTCTACTTTGCTTATTTCCTTGGCTAACTGCATCCCTTAAAGCCTTAATAATTATAATTATTGTTTACTGTTTAAGCCTGGCCCTCGCTTATTTCATTGTTTAAAGTGTTTAATTAAAAACATACGCCTGACAACAAGGCCCGGCGTAATATTGTCAGCTCTCTGGTGTTATGGCCATCGGGTTTTTCGCCATCATGTGTCAGAAGCAGCAGCAGCAGCAGCAGCGGCAGCATCAGGCGTTGCAACTGCCACGGGAGCAGCAGCAGCAGCAGCAGCGGTGCTTGCTGCTTCCTGGCAACAAAAGCCGCAACGGTCATGTAAAGTTAATTAAATCAAGCGACATGTGTTTTAAATAAATTGAATAAACTCCGGCATTAACATAAAATGAAATTAATTTTAATAGGCTTGCCAGGTCGTAAGTTGTTAAGCCAAAACTATAAACAAGTTGATATTGTGTCGAGTCGAGGAGACCCCAAGAAAAGTTGAAAGCCCAAAGTTTTAATGCCTTCCTTGTTTTTTTTTTGTTTTTGTTTTTTGTGTGTTCTGTGGGGGTTAATGCGTACAAGTGTGGCTTCATTATGTTAACGAATTTATGGCAAACACACACAAAGAGAGTCTACGACTACGACTACGAAATTGGAATGGAAAACGTAAACTTTTATAATCAAATTTAGTGGCGCAGACATTTCTGGTTTAATTAATTTGTCGTCATTAACTGGAGCCCAAAATGTGAGTGGCTTTTGGAGACGTGGTGAGAGCTGAGCGGGCTCTCGTCCTTGGCAATGCCTCTCTTCATTATGTCGAAGGTGTCGAATACACACACACAGCCACATCCTCTTCCTGTGACTTTTGTTGAAGGCAACAAGAAACCGCAACTCGTGTGTGTGTGTGGCTGTATCTTTGCACGAGTGGTGTCCTTGGGACCGTCAAGTGAGAGGATGTATATTACAGCGGTGCACCGCATCTGATCCGTGGTAAGGTCGTCTTTTTGCATTAAGATATATCGCACACCCACGGAGTGTGGGTCTCTACAAGCATTTGTACTTGGAGCTGCAGTTACCCGGAGCTAATGAATCCGAATCCCGACCCAAAAGCGTATCCGTAGGCCGTGCAAAACCAGGTCAATGCGATTGTAAATTATGGCTTAGCCTCGGCTGATTCCGGATTTGGATTTGGCCCAAAAGGGACACTAAACACACACACGAAACAGGTATTTATAGCAGAGAAACACACACACACACACACATGCTGGGGGGGAGCATTTCCGGGAGCCTCTATTGATTTTCTTAAATTCCCGCCGCCAGCCATTGCGTATACGCCCTGCTGTCTGCTGCTTGCGTGCGTGTGTGTGCTTTTCGGTTCGGTTTTTCGAGGCAATTGCCGCCTCAAACTTGACTTCAATTGTGTGAATCTGCCAATGGACTTGTGAGAGCCCAGGCACAAGTCCTGACAGCCACCAGCCACCCGCTGCTCCCTTTTTATTTTGGTTTATTTTTACAGCTTACAGCTGAAAATTGCTGCTTAATTGCCGCTGAGCTTGGGGTTGGCTAATTTAGCCGCCGACTTCCACCTGCTGGTCGAACTTAAAAGTTTACTCGTTTTCTGGCCCCCAAAAAAATAGAAAAAAAAAACACGAGAAGGGAAAAGGAAAAACAGAACAAGCAACTTTTGTTGGCTGCCAGCGCTAAATGCTCGAAATTCTTTAAGTTTACGAGAGGAATGAACATTTGTGAGCAGTTTTCATTTTCCTACTTTACGGCTGCCTCCCCCACCGCTAGGTATTTTCCCGCTTTTCCCCATGTTTTTTTCTCTATTTTTGGGGGCTGATTCGCGTGCGTGAGGGAAATAAGGAGCCAAGTTTTTTGTGTGTACTTTTGCACCCCTTTTCCCGGTTTTCCCGCTTTTCCCACTGCTACTGCTGCTGCTGCTGTTTCTATTTACGCAATGTCCGCAACTTTGGACCAAAGCCAGGTGGATTTTGGTTCTTTGGGGGGGGGGTCCTTCCGGGGGTCATTTCAGCGGGTTGCCCTGCCCCCCGCAGCTCTCGCTAATATTCGCCATTAAACTTTTGCTTGTTTTTCTTTAATTAACAACGCAAACATCTGATATGCTATCCCGTCGCTTTTCGCCTCGCACTTTCCTTCTTTTTTTTCGGTTTTTTGTTGCTTACTTTGGCGTCTCGCAAAACCTTTATGAAGTTGAAAATTTCTTTCTTTCCTTCCCCTTTTTTTATTTTCGTTTTTTTGCGGGTCGCCAGCAAAGTTTGAGCGCTTAAAACTCGTTTCTGTTTACATTTCTGCGGCTGGAAAATCCCTTTTCCCCAGATTGCTGCGGAAATCTTCTTCTCTTCTCCTGCGTAAACCGAAAATTGTTTATGTAAATAAAAATGCTAAACAAAGGCGCATTTTCACACATAATAGCCAGGGCTTTCCTCTCATAATTCCTCATGAGCATTAACCAACCCAAAGAAAAAAGTTTGCCATTATAGCCCCCAAAATAGTATTCTGCTGGCCAAAGCGGATTACTCTTGGTACACACACTCTCATCCGATATGCGAAATGGGTTTTAATTATTCAGCGACAGCCGTGGAAAGAGCGAATCTGTGTCGGGCTAAGCTCGGCTTTCAGTCCATAAAAACTCCACTTGAAAACTAATTAAACACTAATAGTTGAGGGGGGGAAGGGAGAAGGAGGAAAAAAATATATATATACCAACAAGTAGAAAAGCAAAATAAAACACATCTTAAGTGGCGGAAGTGACGGTCAAGATGGGGCGGTTTGAGGGGGAGGAGAGAGCGGGATGAGGTCCTGCAATTGAACAAACACAAAACGAAGACCCTGCAGAAAGGCAAAAGTTTTTAATTTCACTCCCAGCTCTGGCGGAAAAGTAAAGTACAAGGAAGCACAGGCTGCTGCGCGCGAATGAGTCTATAAGTTGGCAACACCCTGGATCCTGTTCCTGGTCCTGGCTCCCGCTCCCTGCTCCTGCTCCTGCTCCCGCTCCTTGCTCCCACTCCCCCTTCTGCAACCCTATCAGCCTCACACAATGCGGAAGAGAAATGTCTTGCCGATGAAATAAAACAATGGCAAAACAATAGCAATGCGAACGAGTCCTGGGTGCCAAATGGCCAGGACGAAGCCAGGACGAGGTCCCGGGAAATCAAGAGGAGAAAAAGGATAACAGACGTCGCCGTCGGAAGTGGAGCGAAATGGCAAATCAAGAAATGTGGAAGGAGAAGACGGCGTGGGCGGCAAATCCGCTTAAAGTGAAAATTATTCCTTTTGCCCCAAAAAAAGGGAAGCCACCCCCCCACACACACACCCGCTACACACACACACACACACACACCCGTTTCGTTTCGGCTTCTTGGCATTCGCGGCTATGTAAGCTGTTGACTTATTTCGCAAAGTTCGATCCCGATCCGGAGCCCGACCGCCTCTCCGCTGCCATTGTTGCGAATAGTTTTGTATGCCGGAGCTTAGCCGGCCGGGAATGCGACGCGAAAGGCCGACCGTACAAAGTGAGGAAAACGTTTAGTTTAGGCCATTTTATTCCATTTTATTTGTATTCCGCCCTTGGGCCATGTCTGGGCACTAGGAAAAATATTTCCTAACTTGTTAAATTACATGGACTTTAACAAAAAGCTAAAGAAAATATTTTGAGAGAGAGTTTTAGAGGTATTTAGGGTCAAGGTTTTAGGAAAGGGAATATATCGTTTTCTTTTGAAATATATTCTATGTTTATTATTTGTTATATTAAGACTAAGAATGTTTTAAATAAATATTGCAACAATATTGTTCATCTTTTTTATGCGAGTTTTTGTAATAGAATTTTTATTTGAGGATAATTCTATGTAATTATAAACCTTCTTTGCTTTTAATAAGATAGAATGTCTACTTTATTATTCAACATAAGACGCACTATATTTATATACATATTTATATTATTGTTTTATGCATTTTAAGGTTCTTAACCTTATTGGCTCCTAATTTTTATTTATTGATCAACAAGGAGTAGGTATAACCAGTAAAAAACATTACCAACATATGGAAATTATAGGTAATTATTTCACATAAAACGACGTCATGGAGAAACTATAATTAATAAAATCCTTTAGAAAATGTATAATCATTAGGGGATATCAGGCATATAATACTACTGAGAATTGTAAATTTAAGTATACTTTGTTTAATAATAATAAACTATATATTATTTCCGTTCTTTAACAATTTGTATGCAAAATCAAGACCAGAAACCTAAGCAAATGTCCTACTAGAATGTGAGTATTCAAAGTACAATTAATTTCAGAAAATAGCTATATTTTTCTTGCTTAAATAATGTTTACTACAACAATTCTATTTCCCGCAGTTTGGTCACCGATTTTCCCCTTAAACTCTGAAACTATTTCCTCAGTGTGGCCGCCTAGGAAAACTGAATTTAGGGACTGATTAAGTCGCACCTAATCCGACCACAAATTAGGCGGGACTCCTCGGACACATTCACTCACTGAGTCACTCCTCACTCACTTACCGCGTCTGAAAGGGGCGAGATGAAATATGCAGAGGCAGAGGGCGACTTACCTTTATGGTGACGCAGATGGTGGCCGGCGGCGGAGCCCGTGCAGCAGGGCGGCTCGTAATACAGATTCCAGGTGTTCTCGTAATCCGCCCGGGCATACTCCACGCGAAGGATTTGCGCCCCAAGGACGAGGAGCAGGGCGCTGAGGCTGCTGAGGCGATTGAGGAGCCGCTGGTTCCTCCCCGTGGCACACATGCTGGCCTAATCCAAGGTAAGGGTCTTGGCTTATTTCGGTTTCTTTAAGAGAGTCACACACACACACGGGGGCTTATTGTTGAGTAAGTTGTTCGGTTAATTCACTAATTGAGCAATCTTGAGCTGGGCATAGCGATCTCTTGGGTTTAGCGATCCTTCCATCACACACACATCACTCGCAGTCTCGTTTCGAGGCGAATTTCGTTCAGTTTCTCGTTTCTTGATTCTCGTTTCTCGTTTCCGTTTCCGTTTCCGTGTTTCCTGTTCACGCGCACTTCGCGAGCAGCAGACACGAACTGAAGGCTTTCGCCACGAGGAAGTGTGTTAAATAAACACACTCGCAGGCGTTCGCGTTCGCGATGACTTCGCAGACTTCGGAAAACTTCGGCTGCCTTGGACCTGAAAGAGCGGAAAAATGCGGAGAGCATTATTGTGGGTTTCGTTACGCGAGGAAAAGCGGCGCAGGCGCCGTGCGAAAATTCCCTTGCGCTGAGTGGATTTCCCAGTAATGTTTGTGTTTATGCCAAGTGTATTGAACTCATTTGCAACGGGCAACTGGCAATGTGCAGCGTGCAACGTGCAACGTGCAACGAGCAGCGGGCAGCGTGCAACGGAGTCTGCAACGGCCGCATTTTCAAGGGTAAATGCAGCAGACACATTCAAGCTGAAGTGCATACAAGCCACCCAGCCAGCACACCCTGGCCCTGCCTCCTGGAAAAACCGGACAACCCAAAGCGAGAGCAGACGGCTAGACGAGTGAAGGGTTTTCCGAAGGAAAGGGTTAAGGTTTCTGCTACACTCAGCAAATGAGCTTCGGGCCAAAGGAAAGTGCTGTCCATGAATCGGTTTTCAAGCTGGAAAACTGTTCCCATTACTATAGAATATTTGTTTATTGCTTTAAATCTTTTTTTAAATACTATCTTTATGTTTTTTCTCTTTATATTTGTAAAGGCTTCTAGCAAACTCAAGCCTATAATTTCTTATATATTATGTATTTATTTTATATATATGTTTTAAATATATATGATACATGTAAGTTGTTGTTAATTAAAAATGGTGCCCAAGAATAGGCATTGGAATATTTAAGATGCCAATTGCATTGTAAAATTGTTATTTCTAACTTTGTAGCATACTTTTGGGCACTAGCATGTATTGTTGAAAAATATCTCCCTTTTTTGTGGCCTCCCTTGATATTAATTATGTTCCTAATATTACCTATGTTCTTATATGATGTTAAAATATGTTTCAATTGAATGAAGAAGGTGCATATTTTTACAGATTTTAAAAATGTAATCCTAGGATTTCTAGGAATTTCTGATTATTTTAGACAGGAATTCCCCCAGTTTAGAGAGTCAAACTTTTGCCTTGAGTTTTCTCTATGGCAGAGGCCTTTACCCTAAGAATTTCTAAATTTTTGAAGGCTATTATTAATTTTTTTGAGTGCCCTATAACAGAGAATCGCAGCATTGAGCCTAGCAGACGCTGCACTTAAAGTATGCTCGTGCATTATTATTTATGCATATGCTGGTAGTTGTTGTTGTGTGTGTCTGGGAAATTCTCTGCTTTTTCTCTGCTTTTCCTCTGCTTTTTTCCAATGCTCCGCATCGCGCAGCGCAGCGTCGCGTGTTTCAATTTGCAATGCAACATTGTATGCTGCAAAAAGTTCTCTAAAGCCAGACATAAGTCACTCAGACAGGCCCTGCGGGGGCGGCGGCGTCGAAAAATAGGGACCGGCTAGGGGATGGGACTGTCGGCCAGACACAGTCGAGCCCAAAGACAATTAGGCATTGTGTGTGTGTGTGTGTGGGGACAGAGGGTGTGCAGCGGTAACCTTCAGACAGCGACGGGTCCTTCGAATGTCTTTCAGTTTACTTTTCCCCGGGTTTTGACTCAAGAGCACAAAAATGGGAAATGAAAGGACCAGGTCAGTTTGAGGACAAAGCGGCAAAGTTTTCTGGGTTTTCTGGAAACTATTGTCAACACAACTGCACTGGGTGAAACAGGGTAACTCATGCAAAGAGCTAATATTATAAAATGTATAGTATTTAAGAGATAAATTAAGTATCTCTAAAAATATAGGATATCTTAGCTTATTATTAATTTATACAAATATAAAATTCAACTCAGATTAAAGCCTCCTTTTTCTACTTTAAGAAACTTTAGTCTCCTGTATTCAAAATAATTTTCTTGGCCATGATTCCCGATTCTCAGCCCTAATGCCATATGGCTTCAATGTCCCTGGCAGCCGTCAGGGAGAGCAAGGAACAGAGGGCCAAGAAGCCGGCACCCACACACACACCTGTCGTGGCCAACGAAACGAGCTCCACAATTGCCTTATAAATGCCCTCAAACTTTGACTAAGCCAGACGAAAAACTTTGATTAATGTGCGCTTAAAGAGGAACCAAATACGTGGAAAAACCTCAACAGGAGGAACGAAGGAAGAAAAAAAAACACACACAGCAAAAGAAGCAGCCGGGCAGGACAAGAAACGAAGGCAGGCAGGAAAAACAAGGACAAAAGTTTTCATAACTTAAAGCCAGAAAAGGAGGACGAGGAGCCGGAGAAGGTGGCCTAAACGGCGTGCAGCCAGCGGCTTCTTAGCCAAAGCGCAGTACAAAAACTTGTGCAATCAAGACGGGTTAGCAGGATACCAGGGATGGCATGGCTGGGCTGGGGCCAAGGACTCGGCGCGCGGCAAAAGGTTCAAGGCGCCGCACAACAATGTCAGGGACCCGCTGGCAGGACGAAGGAATCACAGCGCGAAAGCGTTAAAAAAGCGAATTGTAAAACAAGCAGCAAACAAACGAGCAACATTTGCTGCTGGGGCTGGCCTGGTGGCGGGTACCAGCTACACCCCCGCATTTTCCCCGGCATTTCCACACACAAAGTAGCCACACGATCCCAAACACAGGACCCGCCCGGGCCACCCATTCACCCCCCTTAAAGTTGGTTAATAGAAAATGTAATTCGATGCATTTAATGTTGGCAACGGTTGCCGGCTTGCCGACTTGCTGGTGAATGGAAATCAGTCTACGCCCAAAGGTTCCTGTGAGGAAATTGGCAGGCCCTGTCGATGTCTATTTTTTTGTTTTTTCTTTTATTTTTATGAGTTCACATTGCATCCTGGCAATGTCCTGCACTCCGGTTCCTGTTTGAGTTGCTTACCTAATCCCTGCAAACAAGTTAAAAACGTTGTAAAACAAACAACAGTACAAGGTGGGTGGGTACACGAGGATGGTTGTGTCTGTGGGTTTTACTGCCGCATACTTTTTCGGGGGTTTACGAACAGGGGGAAGGGGAATACAGTACAGCCTGGCTATTGGGGATTTTTGACGAGGATTTTATGTGTGTGAAGTGTTTTCAAGTAGTTTTTGTCACTTAAAGAAGTCTCAACAGCTTAATTTAGGGAAGAACCTTACTATCCATTAACATTTTCTTTTATAATTTAAGAATATTTTTTATAGAAATTCCTTATCAATTTCTTTATCTATATATGTACAAAATAAGTACGAAATTTATGCAATTTTTTAAGTGTCCAATTTCAAGGATTCAACTCCTGGAGGTCCTTCTGTATTTATTTCTGGGAGAGTGGATGAAAACGAAGCGATTTTGACTGACATCGAGTGCCATGAGAAATACAAACAATCAGGCCGGCAGACAGTTGCATTCCCTGAGCCACCCCTCGGTTACCACCTCCCCTCCCCTCCGTTTTCCACCCACTTTTCCACCCCCCAACCACCCCTTTTTGGGTAACCTCAGCAACCTGCGGAGCGTGCCGCAGCAATGAAAACGAAGCGACAGCAATGCTAATAGAAATTAAGCGAAAGTTAGTCGACGGAGGGTGAAATCGGATTCGGGGGGAGGGGCAGGCAGGCAGGATTTTCCGCCCACTGCAGCAACCTGCAGCCACCATCCACCATCATCTCCACCCCACCCCC
>JAEIIU010046545.1:0-19555 GCA_018874675.1 Drosophila baimaii
ATAATGAATTTTGTCAGTACAAATTTATGATATGGCTGGTTTCATGTAACAGGCGCGCAGAAGGCAGCAGCAGCAGAACGACGATGCATTCAATTGTGCGATGACGTCATCGAAAACGGGAATACAATAATTTATAAGGCATACTTTTAGGCGGCACCTTTATAATTTATGAGGCATACTTTTAGGCGGCGTCTTTGCGGTTACGATGCGTTGATCTGTGCGTTGCCGTCATTGAACTGCGGATGGTGAGAGAGACAGCCGAAGGCTGATCTTAACTCTTTGAATGTATTCCAGCGCAGAGAGCCTTCTACTAGTCTCTGGGCGCCTGGTGCAGACCACCAGCAGCAGCAGCAGAGCGACGATGCGCTGATTTCTGGAAATGGCATACTTTTGGGCTGTACTGAATATAGGAGCGGTGGTTTTTAGTGGCATACTTTCAGGATGTTTTAAGTATATTAAATAAATATGTTAAATAAATTAAATAATCATTGTATGGCTTTCTGCAAATGCAATTTGAGCTCTAGGATCGACCAGACCTCAGAATACGGTATAAAAAAGGTTCAAGAGCAATAAATTCTTTAGCTTTCTTATCAAGTCCAAGCATAAACTGGCTTAAGGACAGAATAAAAAACTAAACTCCCCTCTTATAAATCAATTACTTGTCTAGTGCCCATGTGTGTTTGATGAGTACTGAAAGGCAGCAAGGCATTCTTGCATTTATTACCCATATTCCGCACTCCGCACTCCGCACTCCACTCAGGCATAATAAACCCTTTTACCCCTCTCGACTATAAAAAAAGTACATATGTAGCGCAGGTAATAATAAAGCCACGTAAATCGCACGCCATATTGCCCTCCCCCCATTCGTCCATAGACAGATGTCAATCACGTGTGTCCTGGCGGCTTGCAGGCTTGCGACGACGACGTCGTCCTTCTGGCTGAAAAAAGCCATGACTGCATGGCTGAGCGGGGGTTGCATAAACTGCGGTGGCGGAGTGCTCGCCACTCGGCGGCGGGTCTCAGGTTGATCTCAAAGCGCATTCTGGTAATGGAAAAGGAACTGCCAGCTCAAAGCAAACATTACTCCCGGCATTTTCGCATTTCCGATCGGGGTTTATATTCCTATTTTTTCCTTTTTTTTTGCAGCCACAGTGCAGTGTCAAAGCCGTTCGCCTGATTGATTTTTCTCCTCGCATTTTTTTTGCTCCTCTAATAATAGCCCCTGCTGCATGAGGCATTCCGCCCCCATGTATCCACCGCCCACTTCAGATTTTCCGCGGGCACTTGGCAGGCCGCACTTAGCTGCCGTCGCTGTCGTTTTGTTCGATAACATCGTCTAGCAGCGTGTCTGGCAGTCCGCACACCACCCAGGACCAAGCCAGGACCAACCAGGACCACCCTGCATCGCCCCCATTACCGGGGCTACCCACTCATGCATGCATTGTGAACTCCGGCATTGGCGCCTTTGGCATAATCAGTTGCAAAAATTTGACACGCCGTGCGCGGAAGGCGAGCAAAAAGCGCGTTTGCTCCTGCGCCCGCCATTTTGCGCTGCGCCATTTTTGTGAGAGTGTGTGTGTGTGTGTGTGTGCGTCCTTTATTTGCATATCTGTTTTTGATTTTTGTCGCCGCTGGCGTCTATTCAATTTGACGTGCCGCTCGGTTGCTCAGCGGCAGCCGCCGCCGCCGCCGTTGCCCAATGAAATCAATAAATCTGCTCCACCGTTTGAATCCAATTTATCACTTTGCAGCAGGAACAGGAGCAGGAGCTGGAGCGGGAGCAGGAGCCCCGCATTTTCCATTTTCCACTCAATCCACTCTTCGCGTGCAGCGTGGAGGAGGCAGCTTATCCCCGGCCTCGACGATGTGCATACAACTTTATTATTAGGGCCACGCGGCGTATGAGTGATGTGCCAGGCTGGGCGCCCCACCTGAAGCCTCAGTGTGGCGCAGAGGAAAGCCAGGGGAAAAGCTCTGTGTGTGTGAAAACATATGCCTTTTTCTTCAGTCGATAATGAAATTTAGCCAAATAAGCGAGCACAAAGGACGCGAGAGCTCTGGCGTTCGCGAGTCCTGCGGCGCTGAGTTGGAGCCAGAAAATATCCCAAAAAATTTCGTAGGGAATTGCGTTTTGGCCGGGGCTTTGCATATTTTACGGCGCCATCGAGCCATGTGCCGAAATGTTTTGTGCGCGCTTAAATTGCGGAAGTGATAAACAGGCGGCTCCGGTCCAGGAAGCATTTTAATATTTCAAGTTTTACTCGCGGCAGAGATGCCAGTGCCAGTGCCACAGCCGCCCCAAGTACACACAATAAGGAAAGACAAGACGACACGCTCTTTGGTTTATTTTTTTTACATTAAATATATTTAGATGGTTTTTCCTTCAAAATTGTTTTCTGGTTTCCATTCGCACAGCGACCCCCCCGACGAGGAGGAGGAGGAGAGACTGGAGAGCAGGCAAAAGTAAAAGTTAAACCAAAAAATATTGCAGTTGGAATGTGTTCTGGTCGCAGATGAGATGGATCTCCCTCCCCCCGTTGGGGCGGGTGGGCCGCAGTGCATCCTGGATTCTGTTGTGGGCTGGGATTCGCGACATTTGTGTGTTTTCGGTTTTCGGTTTCAATTTAGCAAACTTCTTACATCAAGTACATTTATATTTCGGTTATATTATTTTGCTGCTGCTTGGCTTCCGTTGCGCTGCTCTGTGTACATTTAAGTTAAAATAAGTAAGTAAGCTACATTTAGTTAATATATATTTAAAAATTACATTACTCGCTGCTTACTTCCATGCGCCCGCTTAGCCGTACAAAATATATATAGGATATAGTCTCGAAATTAATCCTTGAATTTGGAAACAAAACAAAGGACACACACAACAAAAAAAAACAACCGAACATTATCTTAGGCAACGAGAGGAACGCAAAGATCTTTGGTTAAAACTTGCTCAATTCTTAAGGCTAAGTACTAATCGAGTTGTGGTTTCGTTTTTTCTTTTTTTTTTAAATTTATTACAAGCATTTAATGCACTAGACAGAGTGGCTAAATCATTCGAAGTTGGCCCGACTCCTGGAGGCAACTGAAACTCCCTCTTCACAATCTCCTAGCAGTAGTAACTTCGTGACAATTAAAAACAAAATGAGTGTAAGTCGGATGAGTATCAACAGTAATGAAATTAGTGCCCTGCTTAGATAGAAGTTTTTACTTAGATTTCACTTTCTTCACCCCCAAACACCGCCTGTCTTGAAGGTCCTTAGGGGCTAATCAAAACACTAAATACATTTAGCTTATATCCATTTACTTAAAATAGTTTTGTGTTTTCCGCTTTGCTCGCTTTGCTCACGTTTTCCTTATTATTTTGCTCTACTCGAGTGCTTTTCGGGGGCTTTCTCTTGCGCTAGCTGGCATTTCCTCCACGCTGGTTCGGGATTTCCCCCAGATTTTCCTCACTTATCTGCTGATTGTCCACTAAAAACTATGCTTGCTCTCTGCGCACTACTATCGGCTTTTCCCGGGGTTTTCTTTTCTCTCGGGGGATCTTTGCATATAAAATTTGCTCACTTTATTTTTTACACAATAAATTTGCATTTGGTTTTCGCTTACGTTACTCTCTTGTTTTTGTATATGAATTATTAAACACATTAATCAAACAGTTATTATTCTTTTTTTTTTGGTTTTTCTTTCCTTTTTTTTTTTGTTGAGTTTTTGGTAAATCATAGTTTTGTGCATAATTAAATACGTAATAAATTGCCAAATAAAGTGTAATATGCATCGCATGCAGGGATGCATGGATCTGTTTTGGTTTTCAGCTTACTTTGGTATTTTCTATATAAATGACATTACCCTTTCCCCCAGCTCGCATTCATTACAATACAATTAAACATACAGTACAGTGTATCCTTTTTGGTTTTCCTTCTTTTTTCCATATAAATATCTTGTATATATTAGCATAATTTACCTTTATATATTCAGTCTTAAGCTACAAAAATCGTTATGCATATTTCTGTTTCTGTTTTTCGGTTTCATTATATTTACTTTATGCCCTCTCTTTATGCTCTTGTTTTCTATAATTTGAATCTATTCAAATAAGTTATATAAATTCGCAATTTATGTATTTTTATATCTTGTTTTTCGTTTTTCCTTTTAGTTTCTGGTGCGGCGAAAGTAAGAGTGAAGCGGAAAAGTGTGGGGAAGGGATTGGGAAATCTGTTTAGGGAAAATTCAGGCGATAGTTGGGAGAAGGACATATAGCAAAGCCGAGTGTTCCTTTCGTCTTACAACTAAAAAGCAGGCTTACAAACTAACGAGAACTGCGGGGTGGCCGGGGGCGTATTTGCTTTACCTATTACATTTATCGACTATCTGCTATCGTCTATCGTCTGCGTCTATCTCTGCCTATCGACTAACGGCTATCGTTGCAATTTTCAGCGATTTTCGGTTCTGCTTTACTGCGTTTGCGTTTATCTTACAGGCATGCCTCGCTCAGTGGATTCCGTTTTGTTTTGGCCAGCTCTGTCTCTGCACCTAAGACGTTTAGCGCTTTCCAAGTTTTACTGTAGTATCTTGCTCAAGTAAACCAAGGGAGTCTCTATGGCTAAACCGTTTTAAACTAATGCTATGTAGTAGAGTGTAGTGGTAGTACGACGAGTATCTCTCTTTTTAAATGAAACGCCAGTTTGCTCGGAGGTTCTCTTTTTTTTCTCTGGGTGAGTTGGGGGATCCTGTTGCTCTATCTTGTATCTTGTATCTAGATCTTGATCTGTAGCTGTATCTGTATCTGCATCTGCTGTCGAAGTTGCTGGTGAAAAGTCGAGTCTATCATTACGGCTATCAGCTAGGTGTTTACGTTTACATTAGAGTAAGTTCATCGAATTTCGCTTCTATCATCATCCCCTCTTCTTATTTTTTTTTTACATATTTACAGGACCTTACTGGTAGCCGTTTTATTTTTCAGTGTCTGTGTATCGTGTGTCGTTTTGAAGCTCGTTTCTCCAAGACAGTATGTACAATGTAGAACCAAACTGAGTGGAGGAGCAGCGTCCTGCTCCTGGATTCAACCCCTGACGGTCAGGAAGGCCATGAGCCCTGCCAGCATACCCAGGCCCGACAACGACAGCGGGGTCGGGGCTCCTCCTGTCGGCGCATCCTGGCCCACATTGCTGCGCACATCCATCAGATCGCGGGAGAGGGGCAGCTCGGTGGGATCGCTCAGTTCGTCGTGGCAGGGCAGCATCTCGGGCTTCAGCAGGAAGAGTCTCACGCTCAGCGAATTCTTGTTGGCCAGCGCATCGAGGGCATCGCCCGGCGCCGAGTGCGGTGTCAGAAGGACGTCCACGTCGTTGTGTCCCGCCACGGGCGAGGCGCCGCCATAGAAGGAGCCCTGCTTGTGCAGATTCAGGTTGTCGTCCAGGTCCAGGCCATGGCCCCCCAGGGACAGGCCGCCGTTGTTCTCATCGTAGTAGTCATACCGCTTGTGTGTGGGCGCCACTGCGGCCAGGTCCTTCTGCTTGAGATCAGCCCCGGCAGCCTCCTGGCGCTTTCGCCGCCGTCGCATCTTGGTCTCCACCCCGTTCTCCGCAAACTGTCGCTGCCGCAGCGCCTGTCGAGATCTGCCTCCCGAGTGCTTCCTGCTCTCATCCAGACCCAGACCCAATCCGCCGTAGCTGTGGCCGCTGCTGCTGCCCACGACGCTGTTGCCCACGCCGCCCATGCTGGCACTGTTGCTGCCAATTGCCGTGAAGCCACCCACGTTCAGCTCGTCCAGGATCCTTGAGGGCACCGGGTCCACGAAATGCGACAGCTTGGGCTCCTGCAGCGAGCAGAGCAGCTCCTCCAGCGAGTCACGCAGCTGCAGGTGACGTGTGCGATTTTTCAATTCGAAGATCCACTGCAGACGACAGTCGCAAATGAATTTGTTGTCTGCGGAAGACAGGTGGCAAAAAAGAGAGAAATTCGGGGTTAAATCTATATAGATATATATATATATATATATGTGTGTGTGTGTGTGTGTGCAGGCCAGACTATCCCTGAAATTGCTTTTGTCAAATCGTCGCCCCAAACCGATTCGCAATGCGATTCTCCTCCATCCTTTCGATTGTCAGAATGTCTGGGCAGGTAAGCGAGTGACTGTCCTTCCCCCTCCCGACTGCTAAGTGGCCGACTGCAACAATTGGCTGTCATTTGATGGCCGATTGCCACTCCAGCTTCAGGTGCACAGCGAGAAAAGGAGGCACTCTTTGGGCTTTGAAAAGTATCTTTAAAATTTTACCTATCAAAAAAGATCTTAAGATCTAAAAGGGTTACTTCTAATCTCCTTAATAATATTCAGGCAAGTCTTGTTAACATTTTGGAAATAGTTTCTCTAAGTAAATATTTATTTTTCTCTCCAAAATATTATTTATTTCAATTACTCTTATTTTGGCTAATATTTTCCTTAATTTCCTTTACTTTTCTCTTAATTTTCTCGCCGTGTACAACTCTAAATTCCGGCTTCAGCTTGGCTGAATCCTGCCAGCCGCTTTAAATGATTTTGCCCACACGTTCAGGGGCCCCGGCATGGAAGTAGGAGCTGAGGCAGAACCTGAAGCAGGAACTGAGGCAAGAGCTGGAGTTGGAGCTGGAAGCTGGAAGCTGAAGCTGGACGTCGATGTCGTTGTCATTGGGGCTGCTCACGTTAAACGCCTCAATGACATTTCCAATTTGGACAGCCTTCTCTCCTCTCTCAGTCGGGAGCGATTGCAGTCCGGGGTTGTGACCACTCCCGTCGGCTGGCCTGCGTCTGTCATTCAGTTGGACAGTTGCTGCTACTCATCCTTATCCGGCTCCTGCTTCTGCTTCCTCATCCTTATCCTGCTGCTGCTGCTGCTGCTGCTGTTGTCAATTATTTTGTAGTCCGTCTGGCCATGCGTGGTCTCCCCACTCCCAGACCCACTCCAACTTCCAAAAACCCTTTCAATTTGCAGGACTCAGCCAGGCCAGAGAGCCCAAATTGAGCGGATAAACAAGTGCCCGAGTGGATCTAATCGCTGGCAATGGGTCTAATGAATAAATCAAATTACTTTCCCGAGGATTTCATGGAGGAAACTCCAGGGCGAGCAGCTACCCTCGTGGGTATAATTAGGCCCCGGGAACCCAGAGAGTGTGACACAGTTTGCCTTGTCAACATGTCGCATAATTAGCATAAGCGTTACGAAAAATATTGACTAACACACACATACACTGGCAGGGCCTCAAACATCATTATCACAAACAAGGAACGATAGAGGGGGGGACTTCCCTTGATTTTTCCCGGGAACTTCCCTTAAATGACAATAATAATCCAAGGCATATTTTTAGGGCAGTAAGGCGGGGCGGCGGGGCTCCCCCAAAAACTTGGCCAGACAACGACAAAAGGCAACTTTGCTTTGCAAAATAGTTGGCAAATTAGTGCTGGGGAAAACTGGGGGTAGAGTCAAGTCAAAAATTCTCATTTTCCATATGAAAGCATGCAAAAACCATAAATAAAGTTAAATATGCACAAGGGGAAGTAGGAGGAAACAGGGAAGGAAGGAGCAAGAAGTCACCCGGAGTTGCCCCAGTCCACTGGAAAAATGCTGGAAAAATGGCCAACGACTTGGCAACATTTAGCAAGCAAATTACAACAAAATTAACATGATAATGAAGTGACCCAGAGGAGGAGGAGCAGGAGCTGCTGAAAACTGGCAGCTGTTTGCAACTGACCAAATGACAATGATTTGCCTCCCTGCTGCCCTGCTTCCTCCTGTCTCCTAAAAGTGCTTAAAAAATAGAAATTACAAAAAATAGAACAGATAGGATGAGGCGCACAGCACAGACTCTAGTGGCAGTGTGGCATGAAATACTTTTATATTTTTAATGATACTTGGCCAAAGCGGTAGGAAGTGTTTTGGTCTGCTGCACACACTCCACCCCTCATCGGGCAAGCAATGAACTCCCCCAACCCGTGGATCTATATGTGCACATACTATATAGAATATATATATGGACAGAGAACTGCGGCTGTTAGTCAACTAGATGACTTTCAACTCTGCCAGCCAGCCAGCCAGCCAGCCAGTGAGCTCCTCATCCTGCGAGTTTAGTGTCCTGAAACCCCATTCTCAGCTCCAGCATGACGCTGTAGCTTTTCTTTTCGTCGGCAGGGGGGGTGGAAAACTGTCGGAAACGTTTTTACGGTTTGCAAAGGGACATTTACATACACACAGAGAGAGGGTTTTCTAATAGCAGCACCAGCCTTCAACACACACATGCACATGCGTCTGTGTGTGTACATTAAATTTTATTATTGTCATTTTCATGGCGATGTCCTTACGCCCTAGTCCCTGCTCCCTGCACCCTCCATAACTTTTCGGTCAGCTCTATTTGCATAAGCTCATGTGTGTGTGCCAGTGTGTGTGTGCCTTTGTGTCCTGGCAGCCAAATTAGACTCAACTGGAACTTTGTTTGGTCAGTTTTAATGCCAGTGTGTGTGTGAGGCATTCCTTATGTGTCGAAACATATTCATAATTAGTTGTCGGTCGTCGGTTTTGGCCCACGTCCACGTCCCACGTCCACACAATGTTTACTTCCAGTCAACTCTTTTGATTGGCTTTGTTTGCCCAAGATGTTTGTCCTTAAAAAAAGGGACCTTCAGCTGGTTATTTGCTTGGCAGGGCCAGAAATTATCAATCTTAATTGATGAATAAAAGGGAAATAATATTTATTTAAGGGGTTTGAATATTATGTTGATTAAGCTTTAATTATATAAATTAATTCAGGCATATTTGGAACCAGAAACTTCCTATATTGTTAGGATTTATCTCTATAAACTCCAGTTGAAATATTACTATATCTTTGTTAGGCCTCAAAACCATTTCAAATCCCTCATAATGACTCCTGTCATACATCAACTGGGCCTGCCTTTGTGGACCCTCTAAATGGGGTTTCATTAGCCGCTGCTGCTTTCTCTTAAAAGAAAAACATTTATTTTAAATTTAATACACTACACAGCACACACACACCCGCTATGCTCTGGCAAAGTTTCAAAAGGAATGTCCGTCCTGCAAAAGAGGGCGAAAAATTCGCTTTAATTGGTTGGTTTTAGGTGCTGCCTGCCACATTAACCCATGCTGGCCCCCCGCTTCCCCCTTAGCACATATATTGAAAAGCGCAAAGAAATCGCTGCCTGCTGCTGGTTTTTTTTTTTTAGCCCCTCTTCTCCTTTTTTTATGGTGGGCAGAAATATCAACACAAACGCCCAAAGTTTCCCACACGCCCCCCCCCAAATCAGCACAGCTGCTGGCCTAGTTCCAGGCCTTTGTTTCACTCCGGACTTCCCATAAAACCCGGTACTTCCCCTGCACTTCCCCCGCGTACTTCCTTCGCTGTCCCTAGCCCGGAACACCGATCTCCGAGCCGAGCCCCTGGTTTGGGGTCACCAGGAATCCATGAATGCCGCCGCGCAGCTTTGTTTGAAATCAGCTCATTTTTGGCGGCCCGGCCAACTGGCCAACACCGGGCTTTTTAGCCAACTGGGAACTGGTAACTGGTGCACAGCAAGAAAAGATTTAAAAGTAATTAATTTCTATATATTTCAAAATAAAATTAACCTCAAAGAAAGTCGTTTTATAAAGAATTCTTGAGTTTATAGGTTTATAAAGGTATATTTTATTTTAAATTATTTTTTAGCTCATTTCTTTCTGTGTATTTTGGCAGTTTGTTGAATTGTTGGTAGCGCATAGCTGTTAACTCTGGGATCTGGGTTCGTTTGCGGTGCTCGGGCTTTTGGGTCCGCCTTTGGCTTTGGCTGCCACCAGGGGACAGAACGCACAGTTGCCGAGTTCCGAGTTACCCAGCTACCAGTTCCAGTTACCAAGTTGGAGGGGCTGCTGTTGCTGCTGCTGGGGTCAAGGGTCGAAGGGCTGTCCTAGTGTGTGTCCGCTCTCTCTCTCTCTCTCTCTCTAGAGGATTTTATCATTTTTTATTACATTTCTCGAGAGCGCTATGTATGCAAATGAAGTCGAAAGTTTCGCTTTGTATAGTTGCTAGTTGCCTTTGTTGCAGGGGGGAGAGGGGCATGTGGTCCAATGATAAGGGAAAGCTGGCCAAGAAGGCGTGAATGGTAGCGATTCATGGACACATTGGCCTGGGATGCTCTTTGTCAGTAAAGAATGATGGATGCAGCTGGCAGGGAAAGTTATTGATTGAGTTCCGGGGAAAAAGAAAGGCAATTGGAAAAGGTGTTGGTGAAGAGAAAGCTATTTAAATTGATGGGAAATGAATGCATTTTCAGGTGAAGTGAAGGTGCTTTTATAGGAAAAGCAACTAGATCATTATATTTTAATTTTTTTAGAAATATAACCCTATGGTTTTTAATTTTAAACATACTTCTGCTTACTTTTGGTCACAGTAAGTCATGGAAAAATCCCCTTAAATCTTTTCCCTAGATCTTAGAGTCCTTAGCTAGTCGGCCTTAGATATCCTTCATCTCCCTTATGATTTCCCTCTCACTTGTCGGCAAGTTCTTTTATTTGTCCATCCAAGGGGAAGCCTTCGAAATTTGTGAACCTTCTTCGTGCCGCCTTTTTTTTTAATGAGCTTCATTTTCCCCAAGTTTTTCCATTGCCTCCCCTGGTTTTTATTTTTATTTCAGTTTCAGTTGCTGTTTTTCTGTTTTCTGCTGGTAGTTGGCTTGTTTTTTTGGCTTGTTATGGAGCTGTGTGTGTGTGTGTGATTTTGCCGGCTCATTCGCATTGCGTGTATTTAATTTTGTTCGTCCCTTTTTCCCGGCAATTTTCACCAAGTTCATTCAAAATCAAATGGGGTTCCACTAAGTTGGGGAACCCGAAAAAAAAAAACAGCGGAAGGAAGGAGCAGCAGCAGCAGCAGGCCAGGCCCATTGAAAGCCATTTGAATGGCCGTCGCTTTTCTCGCCAATTTTCTTTATTTGGCCAAGTGAAAGCCTTCGCTCATTGAATGCTTTTTATTGGGCCAAATGAATGCGAAACTTGGGACAGGAACTGGACTAAACTCGACTTGTTTTTATATATACATACAAAAAAGATATATATATACATATATATGAAGCTCTGTAGTTCTGGGGTTCAGTTTTGTAATTTTAATAACATTTTTTTGGGTAAATAATTCGTGGCGCGCGGAAATTTCCGCTTTGCAGAACCTGGATTTTTCAATCAGGAATCGGAAAAATTACACTTTATTTCGTTCATATCAAATTATTTTCGGCAATCGAGCGTGAAGTCAAATAAACAGTCGGTCGGTCGGTCGGAGATCAAACACTCGACACTGGGAGAAAATTCGGGGGGAGAGGGAGAGAGGCTTGCAGGGTGGCTGGCAAAAGGGAAAGTCATTGCAGGCGATTTAACAACTACGCCGGCGGATAAATATTTTATGAAATCGCATAAACAAATCAAAGGCGAATCACAGACGGACGACGAGCAAGCAAAAAAAAAAGGAAAATCACTTTCCAACCAGAGAGAGAAAAAAAAAGAAAAGCAAGGAAAATAATACCGAGGGGTGACTGCGGCTATCGGAGCAGCAGAAAACTGAAATCAAGGGCGGCGATCAAATATGACCACTCAACCGCGCTACACACACACACACACATTAGCCCTGGAGCAAGTTTGCCAAAATATTTGCACAGCTGAGGGGGGTTGGGTATAAGGATGGGGTCTGAGGGATAAGTAATGTGTTTGTTATATGGTAAATCGCATAAAAAATACAGACATCTCCGGAGGGGAGATGATACAGGCCCAATAACAATAACAACTTGTTACCCTCTGAAGCAACCCTCTCTCTCTGTCTCTCCCTGAGCCTTAATGTCCTTCGAAAATAGCCCTCGAATCATCGTATCCTGATTTTCGGCCTGAATTGAATTGTATTTAATAAAATATACGCGAGAGGGTGGCAGCTCTGGGGTCTACAGAATTGTATAAATAAGTAATGAATCCTTTGTTATTGCTCTGTGATTTGCCAAGTCAAGTGGATATATATAGTTTTTTTTCTCTCCCGATTCAGTCTATTATCTGTGGGGGGCTGTATATGCACACTACTATATGCGGAGACACTGGCCATATATCAGGCATCAAACTGACATAAATTGAGGGCTTTTGGCCGCACACGCACTCTGGGCTGCATCGTTGGCCATCCATCAATGCCAACACTCTCTCATGTCCGCAGCCAGTGTCAGCCATTCGATATGCTCCTGCTCACGGATATATATTGTAAATTGAAATTATTACATAGTGTAAACTTGGCCAAGGGAAACTCCTTCTCCTTCTCCTTCTCTGTTTCTGTTTCTGTTTATTTATGGTCAGTGGCAGTGGCCATCATGGCTTTGCTAATCGATGGCCGGACCCGGAGTTATGCGACACTCCATATATTTTATCGAATGCCCGCAATAAGTTGGCCAAAATATTCAATTAAATGCTAGTGGGCCATACAATTATTTATGTTTGCCAACTGCCGTCCTAATGAGTTTTGGCCCAGTTAATATCGTTTTGGGCAAGCGGCAAACTATGCAAATAAATATGGCCAGGATGTAGGAAGCTATTGTGAGTGCACAGGGAAAAATAGCAGAGCCTTTGCTGTCCTGCTTCTAAGTAAATAATGTCTATGCTTTGGAATTAAATTAAATGTCAACTTTGCTTTCTTTCTATTAAAGCTTACATTTTATGAACCATTTGCTGGCAAGGATAATGCACCTTAAGTACCTATCTTACCCCTAAAAGATATCCCTAATTTGTAGTGTAGTTTTTGCCAATGTTTAGTACATTTTTAATGAGGCCATCGCTGGGCTTACCTGTTTACTGTCACAGCCGGAACAAGTATTGATGAAGGTGTTTGCTAAGGACACACAACGTGTACAACACAGTGCGCTCCACCGAATCCTCTATATATATAATATGTGTGTAGAACACACACACACCCCCCGGAAAATTAGGCAAAAGCAAAGTACATCAACTACTGGCGAAAAACCGCAGGCAAAACATTTCCCCCAGGGTTCGAATCGAGCGGCGGAAAAGCGGGAAGGCGGAAAAGCGTGCATATATTAAGATAGATTACCTAACTCACACACACACACATGTCGGCGCATAAGTGCTCCAATGACAGCCATGAATTCGCATTAAAACCAGAGAGCCCAGTGAGCCCAAAGCCAAAGCCGAAGCCCCAGGATAAGGGCCTGCGGCGCGGAATCCTTTCGGGTTTGTGCGGGAAATTAACACGCCTAATGCCATCGCACCTTGAAATGCGCATAAATTATAAACAAGCTCCATTATCCGACCGCCAAAATGCCGTCGTCGTCGTCAAACTTTAAGGCCCTCTGCCGACGAAAACTATGCGACTTTGGCGCTGACAATTATAATAAATTCAGTTAATAAGGCGCGTTAATGATCAGCCATCAGCAGCAGCAGCTCAGTCCTGGCCCTAATTTGTATCTATATCTGGGTAATTTTCCTTTTGCCATGTCCTTTGGCATATGCAAAGGGCTTTATTTGCCGCCTGTGCCAAATGACACGGACAGGGGGCTACTAAAAGTTTCCCCAGGCCCCGCTATTGTCAACTGAGCCCCGCTTTGGATTAAGTTTTTGGTTGCTAAAATTAACTAACTAAAATTAAATGGCAGTCAGGAAATGGTTCTTTGAGCGGAGTGACTTTTCCACTTAATTTCTTTCGATGTCGAGCAGAGAGAGAGAAAATGTATGGAAGTGTAGGAAATATTTACCATTCAATTTGGATTGTTTTGGTATGAGAAATAAAAAATAAAAACCAGGAAACTTTTGCTATAAATATTTATTACATTTAAAGGGTAATAAAAATGCCAAGAGGATAGAGCCTTCGACAAACAAAGGTAGGAACAATTAAGTCCGAGATTTAACTTTAAATAAAATGAATTAAAAATAGGTAGCCTCCTGATCACGGATATATTTTAAATTAATATTATTACATAGTGTTAACTTGGCCAAAGGAGGTCCTTCTGTTTATTAATGGTTAGAGGCAGAGCTTTCCTAATCAATTGCCTTTATTTTTTAACTAATTATTAGCCGCAAGCCCTGACAGCAAAGGCTTATACTCATCATTTAGCTTGATTCTTTTTTAATTAAAATAAATAAATATTTTGTATATTAAAAATAAACGTTATAAAAATATCACTCCTTACATAACTTCCTTATTTACTCCCTCCCTCTTCAAAATCCTTTCTCTCCGTGTACCCACCACTTATAGGTTTTTAAGGAGCTCCACTCCCAGGCACTTTTCTTTGGCTTCCCTGACTTGTTTGTTCTATTTCCAGCTCGTTTAAAGTTTGTCATTCAATTTTGCAGCGATTTCTGTGGGGAAAATGTCCATGGAATGCCCCATAAAATATGCAGCAGATGAGCAGCATACACACACACACACACACACACACAGACACATGTGAGTGCGAGTGTGAGTCCCCCTCAAGGCGCACAAAGTTCGAGAACATTAAACAATAAAAACTCATTAATAATATGCATTTAAGTTTTAATTGAACTACTTAATGAGGCCAGGCCGCTGCTGGGCTGGAATGGCATGGAAAATTGCACAAATATGTCCATTAGCCGCGGCTCCTGAACTAAGGGTATTTATACCCACAGATACACACACATACACACCGAATTTCCCTTCCACACAAATTGCGGGCATTCAGTGTTTGCTTTAAAAGCGTTTTCCATCCATCCATCCATCCATCCATCCCGGGCGCATAGTTTCAGTTTTCATTCAATTGAATTGTTTCCTGCGGCCGCTGCCGCCGCGGTGTTCGCTTATAGAAAAAGGTGCGTAATTAAAACGATGCTGTGGCGCCGACAATTAAATGCATGCCACAAGGATACACACCCGAAAAAAGGAAAAAACAAAAAAAACAGGACAAAAGATGAGCGATGAGTTTGCGTTTAACTACAGGCGCCGGAGATTTTAATTTATGATGCGTGAATTTGAGTACAGCAGCAGCAGCAGCCAGGACCTGCTGCGGCCAGAAGGCTCTGAAGATGCGAAAGGAAGCGCGGTTGACAGGGCGAAAAGCGGAAATTGAATTCTAAAATATTTATAGTTCCTCCCCCCGCTCTCTCTCTCTCCGCTCTCCCACTCTTTGCCTTTCTATTTGTGCGGCTAACCGGGGCTTAGCATACTTTCACTGGCCGAGTGATTTATGCAGTGCTCAGCAGCAAATTGCAAATGAAACGCAATGAAACGAATCGAAACGGAATGAATTACTACTTATGCATGCATGTTCGCCCCATAAACACACCAAGCACACACACTTGTGCCCTGTACAGTGGAGGCTCTTGTGGGGGAAGCCTCAGGTAGCTGTCCTTAAATGGCAATGGAAATTTTTAGAGATTTTATTAGGGTATCTAGAGGCTGAGAATATATTTAATTCAGTGAAGTAGTTTTAGTAAGCTTAATGTTTAATTTAAGAAACTATTAAAGAGAGTTCTCTAATCATATTTATTATATTTTAAGACTTTAATTTAACTCTTATCTTTCATAAAAAATTAATTTTTTAATAGACAGCTTTGAGAAAGCTTAATTTTTAATTTAAAAAAATATTAAGAAGGGTTTTAATTATACTTATTATAAATTTATGCATGTATTAGGTTGCCTAGAGACAAAAAAACGTATTTAATTAAGCTCTATCATTAAAAAAAAATTAATTCTTTCATAAAAAGCATTTACTAAGCTTTATATTTAATTTTTAAAAATATAAAAGACGTTTTCAATTATTTTCATTATATTTTAAGATTTTAGTTTAGCTTTTATCGTTGACAACAAATGTATTCTTTCATTAGAAGCATGTATTATTACTATTATATTAAATTTTAAAATATATTAAATGGGTTTTTATTCATATTTATTATATTTTGTAAGCATTTAATATTTAAGAAGGTTTATATTTAATTTACAAAAATATATATTAAAGAGGTTTCTTTTTATGTTTATAATACTTTGTCATTTTATAAGAGTGCCTAGAGGTTGGGAATATATTTAATTAAGCTCTTATCTTTAATAAAAAATTAATTCCTTAAAAGACAGCTTCAAGGAACTTTTATATTAATTTTTTTTAATATTAAGAAATCTTGTATCATATATACATATTATTATTTTTTAGCAATACATATTTAAAACGGTTTATATTTAATTTTAATCATATTTTAAAAAAGCTTTTATGCATTATTTATTATATGTCTCCTAAAGGATGCCCTAATTTTACCTTTAAATACTCAATTTAAATAGAGAAAAGGTTTCCCTGTCACCCTTTATTATTTATAGTTTAAGTACTATGATTATTTTTCATTATATGTCCAATAAATCCCTCTTACTCCCTAAACGTTCCCTCTACCCAGCACCCACTGTACCCAGAATTGAGCTGGTCTAGTCCCATCAAATCGGAGTCCAACTTATTAGTCTGGATGCGAACGGAGCCGGGACACATGTTACACAATGTTGAGCCATAGATTTATGGCGAACAATCATCGGGATTTGCAGGAGCAGGACGTGGAGCAGGATGTGGAGCAACTGCTGCTGCTGACTATTGAAAGTCAATTTCGGGTGCGTGCCACACGCTCATTTGTCCAGTTTATGGCCAACATCATTTGTTTTGGCATTTTTGCCAATGAGGCGCAAACGCCTTTTATGCGTTCCAATAAATTCTCGCTTTCGGCCATGAATGTCCTTTCCCCTCTATGTATCCTAGCCTGGACCGTCCTCTAATACCTGTTTATTGTTGCAGTTTTCAGGGGGTTGTGTTTACAAGGATGCTTATGTTGCATTACAAATGAGTCGCCGCTTCAAAGTTGAAAGTTTAATTTGCTGCCTAGCTGGGCAATTAAATTTGCCAGAGGCAATGGTTCAAGGCTTAAGTTTGCTTAATTTCAGGTGAATTATCAATGAGGGGGGATTTAAACGAGGGCGATTAATATTAATATTCCTTACAGGAAGTTATCAGAAGATATAGAGAGTTCTTAGATCGAAGACGGTAACTTAATTGATTTATATTTATAGTTTAAATTATTTCCTATACGATGGTTACATTAATAAATATCTGCAACCATTTTAACCCTTCATCTCTATATAAATATCCCTTCCACAAACCCTACATGGCTTCAACTCATCAAAATGTATGAACTCTCGCATTTTACAATACTCTATTAAGTGCTGGCCAAGCCAACAGAGACACAAAAACAAAAACAGCAAACAGAAAAGGGTGAACCAAATAATCAAATTGCAGTTTCCAGCTGTCATAGTCGCAGTCACAGTTTTATATTTTTTTTGCAAGGACAAAAGTGGCAAAATCGGAGCTTCGGACGCAACAAAAAAAAAATCTGTTAGAAATCCTATTTATATTTCGAAACAATAACCATTCAATTCCATCTAACGACTGGGTTCTGCGTCTGGACACCGGCCACCAGCCACCGGCCAGCACCGGCGGGTAGCATAACGAACCAATTGAGCTGGCCAGGACCCTCGTGGGACGGAGGAGGAGCAGGGCGAAGGCGTGGCATTTATTACCAATTGCCATGGCGGCGCCTTCTGTGAAAAATTTTCTGGTTTTCGTTTTTGGCATTTTTTGGCCAGCCTTTTAAAGCGGAAGCTGCAGGACATGGGCGCATGGAGACGGCCAACAGAGAGGACACCGCAGGCGCGACGACACAAACAAAACGTGATTCGCATACAAATAAACAAGGATATACAGGACAGCACTGGCACTCCACTCCACCCACAAAACAAACACACACTCGCACACACACACATGACCCTTTGGGGCCTCGGAATTGAAACAAATGCCACAGCACAGGGCGTGCCTATAAATTTTTCACCAAATACATTGGCCATAGGTGCAACCTGCAACTGCAACTGCCAGGGAGGTGGGTGGAGGTGGGAGGTGGGTGGAACCCCTCACCCCTATTGGGGGTGTGGCTACTCCGGCAAAGGCAGGCCGAAAAGGTCCGTGAAATGGCCAACTGGGGCATTGTTTAGGGACCGGTGTTCAAATGCCCGCACACGGACAACATTTGAATGCAAAGCAGGCTCTGTCCAGCGGTTGATGTCTCTCCTCAAGCCTTGCACTGGCCAAAAAGTTTCCTAACAATGAAGGATATTTTTAATTTAAATTGAAGTGGTAACAAAACTTGCTTCTAATCCTTAGCAGAAATGGGAAATAACCTATAATTCCCAAACTTCAAAAAACTTTTCCATTGAATCTCCTTTATTTTAGTGCATTTTGAACTCCTCCTCCTCCTAGATATATCCCTGCCAGGGAGCATCCTTGAAAGCTGCTTAGCCGGCTCTGCCATGCTGCTGTCAATGGCAATTACGACCGGGTGCAGAGTTCAAGTTGCTGCACAAATCACGGCGCGAAATGACGAGTCAACTATCAACCTCGGCTGCCAGTCCCGGAGAATCTTCCTCCTCCAGATTGCAGTTCCCAGCCGCTTGATGCATGTGCAGCAATTGCAGGCAAGTTCATGTGGATCATTTGTCCTGGGAGCAGGAGCAGGAGCAGGAGCAGGAGCGGGAGCGGGAGCTGCAGCCATGGCAGGACGTGTGACGGGCATTTTGGCAAATAGTTTTGCTGACTCCCGTCCACCTTGATGGTGAGGCCAAATCCCTGGGAAACGGGGCTGCCGAGAAATACCATCAGCTGATCGATTAGTCGTTGCCGTTGGCGTGGCAAATACTTTCGCCCCGGGAATGCCTGTCACTGTGGATGTTGGTCAGGAGCAGCAGGAGGAGCAGGAGGAGCAACGAAGCCGGACAGATCCCCCTGGTAGCTCCCACATTTTTTGCTCTCCCTTTAAGTCACGTTTTATGGCTGCCAGTGCGAGTTTATCTTTGGCCGACAGCGTCAACGTCTGTTTCGAGTCATCGGGCCACATCGCTCGCACATCGCATCGCATGTCCTTGGCCATTTTGTTGCAATTTTTATGCGCTCTTATGCACTTGAGTTGGCATTTCACCTCCCATTCGTACAACCTACACAGACATATATGTATATGGGACTCCCATTCGCACAACCTTATATATGTATGTATATATGGGACTCCCCCAACTCACTCGAACTGAACACTTGGGCATCTCTTAAACGCCTTATTCGGGCATTGGTGCCTTGCCACTTGGAAAAATGTTGTCCCTTCGCTAAATTGAGCAGCGCTTTTTTTGGTTATCAGAAAAAATAAGTAAAAGTGTTTTTGTTGGGGGGTTGAGACCTTAGAGTACCCGGGTTTTAAATTATAATTAGCTGTGCATATTATTAAGGCAATTTTCAATTAAATTAGAATAATCTGTGCTTAGTTTTGTAGGGAATTTCAAATTAAATCTTGAGAATTTATAGGTTTTCTTTACATAAATTAAGAAATCAAAGGTTTTACTTACATAAATGTAAGAACAAAAATTAATTAATTATTATGGCAATTTCCAGATAAATTATAATAAATTGTGCTTATTTTTTGTACGGAATTTTAAGGGGACCCCCCCCCATTCTCGATTTCAAATTTTTACGATTTTCAATGGGCTGGCAAATTAACAT
>JAEIIU010046556.1:0-21221 GCA_018874675.1 Drosophila baimaii
TCTCCTTTCTTTTTAACATTTGTAAGTTTTGTTAAGTTTCTATAAAGTTTAACCTGTTAATTAATCATATAAAGCAACTTTTTTATTTTAATCCTAACCTTTTTATTTTGAAAAAAAAATGAATGTTATGCATTTATTAATGGCATATACTGATAACTTTTGATTCATTTTGAACAAATGTATGAAACTTGAATAAAAACAGACCAAATTTGAACAATAAAAATTTTTTTTGCTACCAATTTTGAATTTTTAGAACGTAACCCCTTATTTTGTACTGAATTCATGTTTCGCTTAACACGATTTCGCTTAACACGAGGATTTCTAGGAACGTAATCCCCGTGTAAAGCGAGGGCCAGGTGTATTTAAAACAGGCGGAAATAAATTATTTCTTAGGAACCTATACTATTAAAAAAACTGAAAAAATCAATCCATCTTGTGATAAAAGTTTTATAATTTATTTCCAGAAATAGTCCAGATTTCAAGGTAAAATATAATATTATTTCCTTCCTTAATTAAAATTAAATCTCCCGATCAAAATACTTTAAAATTCAATAGGATCTTCTGTAATGTAATAAGTTTTAAACCAAAAATAATGTTTAAAATTTAAATGAATAAACTAATAGATTTTACTGTTAATAAAACTGAATATAAGTGAAAAAAATTATTTAGAGAGGTTTAAAAAATAAAGCTAAAATGTCACTGTTAAAAAGACTTAAGATAACTGCAAAATTCTAAAATTAAGAAGCAAGTTTTTCGAGTTATAGTGACCGAGCAATAATAATAATAATAATAATAATAATTGTGTTAATATAACCCACATTACCAAAATTGATAAGAGTTATTTTTTAAATACTTTTTTCTATGCGGAATTATTATATATTCATAGACCCCTTATCACTCAGCAAACTTGCCAGCCTTCAACCTAATCATAAAAATATTTTATTTATTCCCAGCTGTGCTAGACTTTCGTCTAGAGTCTCGAGATCTCTTTGATTTGCAAATATTGACCGAAAAACTGCTACTAAAAACCCAAAGTAAGTATGCTTTTCGCATCTGCCTGAGAAGGTAAATAAATCGGATTCCAAGGGAAATAGAAAAAAAAATATAACCATTGCGCTATCTTTGCTACCCCTTTCCCTGCCCCGTTGGTTTTAATTGTTGAACAGTAGTAGTGTCGGTGTGTGTGTGTGGTGTGTGCAATCAAATCAACTGAGTCAATTTCGCTTTTATCAGCAGTAGCACTCGCTTTTGTTATTGTCATTGTGGCTTTGTTGTTTTTGCCATTATCAGCTGCTGACTATACGATACATACATACATATGTACATATGCAAACAGATGTTAATAATGGGAGTAAGTTTCTTATATAAGTTCCCATTTGACCACACATCACGTGCCTGCGCTGCCGCCTCTCTAGATACATTTTGCAATTGAAAGCTAAGCTAAGCTAAGGTGGGGGTGTTTTTTTGTTTTTGTTTTTTATAAAAGCTCACACCAAAAACAGAAAATAAAAACAATACAAAAGACGAAATATGTAAATTTTTGTATAAACAAGTTTGTTGAAAACTAAAAGCGGATGAAACCAGAAATTTCTTTCAAATACAAGGAAAACGCGTAAGAAACGCTAAGAAACCGCCTGCGAAACGCTTGTATAACGCACATGAAACGCCAGGAAACCGCACATGAAACGCCAGGAAACCGCACATGAAACGCAAACTTACCCAGAACCTATACAAAATATTTTTACAAATTTATTTATTATAAAATTGTAATTGATTCTAGCAACAATTTCGAAATTTTTTCAAAGCTTTGTAGTATGCCTGGGAAACGCTAACAAAACGCTAGCAAGACGTACATAAAACGCTAGAAAAACGCACATGAAACGCCAACTTTGTCTGAACTTTAAAAATATTTTTAAATATATAAATATTTTTTAATTCTAATTGATTCTAGCTTCAATTTCGAAATTCGAAAACTTTGTAGTTGGCTTTGTTTCTAAATTCTAAATTCAATGTAAAGGCTGGAGAAATTTTCATAATTTTCATACTAGTTGCTGGGAAACGTATTTTGAAAAAACTAGAAATTTGAAAGCTGTTTAGACATTACCCCCCAAACCATCCTTCGCGGCGGCACTCTTCCACACACACACCTGGCACACGGCGGCAACAACATGAGCGAAACGATGAATATCGACAGCATTATATCGCGTCTTCTGGAGGTGCGCGGAGCACGGCCTGGGAAGAACGTACAGCTGCTGGAGAATGAGATCCGTGCGTTGTGCATGAAGTCGCGGGAAATCTTCCTCTCACAACCCATCCTGCTGGACCTAGAGGCACCGCTCAAGATCTGCGGCGACATCCATGGGCAGTACTATGACTTGCTGCGCCTCTTCGAGTACGGCGGCTATCCGCCAGAGTCCAATTACTTGTTCCTCGGCGACTATGTGGATCGTGGCAAGCAGTCACTGGAGACCATCTGCCTGTTGCTGGCCTACAAGATCAAGTACTCGGAGAACTTCTTCCTGCTGCGCGGCAACCACGAGTGCGCGGCCATCAACCGCATCTACGGCTTCTACGATGAGTGCAAGCGCCGGTACAGCATCAAGCTCTGGAAGACATTCACCGACTGCTTCAACTGCCTGCCCGTGGCGGCCATTGTCGATGAGAAAATCTTCTGCTGCCACGGCGGCTTGAGTCCCGATCTGACCTCGATGGAGCAAATACGACGCATCCTGCGACCCACCGACGTTCCCGACCAGGGACTGCTATGCGATCTCCTGTGGTCCGATCCAGACAAGGACACCATGGGCTGGGGCGAGAATGATCGCGGCGTTAGCTTCACCTTCGGTGCAGAGGTGGTGGCCAAGTTTCTGCAGAAGCACGACTTCGATCTCATCTGCCGTGCCCACCAGGTGGTCGAGGACGGTTACGAGTTCTTTGCGAAACGCCAGCTGGTCACGGTCTTCTCGGCGCCCAACTATTGCGGCGAATTCGATAATGCCGGCGCAATGATGTCCGTGGACGATACGCTTATGTGCTCGTTTCAGATCCTGAAGCCGGTAGAAAAAGCTAAAAAGTAATGTCACATGCACACACGCGTAACCCAACAGCAGTCTTTTCCTAAAAACGAAACCAACCAACCAACAAGAAACAAACCCAGGGATTAGTCGAAATCTGCAAGGATCGAAACCGAAACCGAAACCCCATTGCAATATAACATGGAGGAGGAGTAGGCGCCTTGACCCGGCCATTCTGGACTGGACGCAGCAGATGGTGAACCTATTGAGATTTAATTCGCAAGATCAGGGTTCCACTATCTGGAAAAATCAAAGTGCGAACAATAAACCAATAAACAACTTCTAGGTACTGAACTTTTAACAATTAGTGTATTTCTGTGACAAATATAGACTTTGAGATAAAGTATGAAGAGAGCTAGAGAAGGTATTTTATAATAATTATGTGAGGTTGGATTTTATTTGTGCTAGGAACATTATAGAGAGAAACCAAAGATGTTCGAAATACTAACATAAGGAACGACCATGCATTTGAATTGCCATATGCAATCAATTTTTCTGTTCCTGACGAAAATCGCGTTCTTTTCGCTCTCACAAAGTTGAGAGCGCTTGCAAGTGTGCGTACAGATGTAGAATTTGTGAGAATACGCATGCAATCGTCAGTTGCCGCTGTATTCCTACAAGAGAGCGTTCAGCTCTAGAGTACGCTCTCTCTCTGTCTCTATTTGCAAAATTACTTGTACCCAACGCTGGGTCCATCTCATAAAATGTGTGTGCTACAAAATCGTAGGAATGAGGCATCTTAATAAATAAATAAATAAATATTAAATAATAGTCTGTAATTATTAAATTTGGATTCAAGTACGGAAATAGTAATATTTAATGCTGAAAGTAATTCTTTGTAGCTATTTTTACACCAAGTAATTACAATTTAGGCTTTCCTTCGCCATTGCCATACATTTTTCAAGGATGTATAAATACCTTTTTAAGCCTAACTAATCCAACTTAAACTTCACCCAATTTAGTACCCCCGTCTTCTAAAATACCCTACAAAATGTCACATTTCTATATTAATTAATGCTAAACAGATATATAATTTGCTTTCAACAAGAACACGTTGCTTTTAAAGTTAATTGATTGGACAGCCGATTATTGTTTTAAGTTCTGTGTTTTGCTGTGCTTCAAACCCAATGACGCACATCGTTGTGACCATAATCAATCCATAGCTTGATCGCTCCTCTCTTCCCTCTCTCTTTCTCTTCGGAATAGAACACCAAAAAGCGATGTTGTTCTCGATAAGGTGCAACACATCACGGCAATTCGAAACCCCCCAATCAGGGCAGACGAAAGCGTTGCGAAAATATAACAATATACAAGTATACAATATATATATGTATATATATAAAGAGCGATACCAATAACAATGGCCATAATCGTGTTAGGAAAGGGAGCCGTAACAAAAGAATAGCCGTTGCGCTGCTGTAAACAAACAGGGAGCACAAAGTGGAATGCCGAAAAACGCTAGCGTTTTCGGACGCGCAAAAATACATCGAGAGAGCGCGAGTTGTGTTTACACAGTCCAAACTAATTACATAAAGCAAATAAAAAAAAAATACAAAAATGTGTATTTACAAGTCCAAGTGAAGGCTGTCGATAAAAAAATAAATACATAGCTTCATGTGCTGGGGTGTTGATAGACAACTATATTTTCTTGCTGGCCTATATTTGTTTCTATTCAATTTACAGTACGCATTCCCAAGTAATGGTTATATTTATTTATAAATTAAATAATTATAAAGTTTTAGGTATTATTATGATTATTTTAATAGGTAAAGTTATCAAAAAAACAAAAATGCAAATATTTAAGTGTTACAACAGAAAGGGCGATAAACAGTGCACCTAAAAATTCCCAAGTGCAAATTCATTTATGCTGTAAAATGTGGATATCGATAATAAGCATATTAGAACTGAAGAATAACAGTCGCTTCTTGATTAATTTGTATTAAATCAGCTAAAAGATACTCCAAAATGAAAGAAATGTTGTACAGAGAGATTTATACATTTAGTGAAAAGAAAACATAGCTCCATTTGCGGACAAATAACTGATTTTGAGATTTTTTTACTCAAATACTTAAATAATATAGAGTGGTAAAGAAGTTAAAAAAAAATGGTAAAAAATACACAAAATTAGAGGTTATACCGTCCGTATACCCACTGTACTCGCTTTTAATAAAAACTATAAAGGAATATTCTCTTTTTTTGGACAGATAATTCCACAACTTTGCTTTACTCTTTACACTTCAAAGTCCGCCCTCTCGTATACAAAACAACTTTGGCAAGAGTGGAAATAACAACAAATAACCGAATATCAGGCAAGAGAGAACCCAACCGATCCGCTTTTAACCGCTTTTACTTGCCCACAAAAAGCAGTGGAGAGAAGTCATAAACGAGCCAAAGCGAAAGCCACTGAAAAAGACCAGATAAAACATGTATAATAATAGTTGGGGCCAAATGATGGAGTTGGAACATATGTATATTTAAATATAATAAATATAATAAGTCGCAGTTGTTATATTAGCATTGAGGTTTTGCCGATAAGCAGAACCGTGCTCGCGCTTTATCTGCGGGGTCTTTGCTTTTTGGGGGAAGTCTGTGCCATGAATTCAACAAAGAAATTGCAATGAATATACATACATGTGTGTATACTTATATTTGCGAAATGGATTAGTAGTATCTGTGTGTCATCATCACACACTGGCCTGCGGGCTTATCGTTCAATTCTTGGCAGACAGACATGCTTGGAAATCGAGCTTTATGGCTGTCTATATTTGCTTACTCCTAAGCTAGATACAGACAAGAAAATATGTGGTTTTGAGGCTATAAAAAGCAAGTTTCTTTGAGTAATACATTTATTTTATAATCTATGCTTTTAAGATTACTTCACAAGGGTTCTCTTTTCTGTTCATAAGCTAATAAATGAATAGAGTTTAAGGGGTTGCCCTTCCCTTGTTATGTAAACTGGAATGCAGTTGCAAATTGCATCCTTTGTGCAATCTCAAGCTTTTTGCACCACTGACACACATTTACCCACCCCTCTGCACAACAACCCTTTGAAATCTGACCTTGAAAACAGCGTTTTTTTTTTCTCCAGGCTTCAAGGATTAGAACCTCTCTCGCGTACGCACAAGTAGCTGGGCAAAAATGAAAACAAACAAGGGAAACCGGTTCTTATTACGTCGTCGATTGCATAAAACTCTGCCCTCAAGGTTACCCAGTTGGAGGAGTGGTGGCATGAAGACAGGGAGGAGCTGGGGAGGATATGCTTTTGGGTTTGGACAGGTTTGCAGCCCCGACATTGACATTGACATTGAAACAGGAGGCAGGCAGGCAGGCAGGCAGGCTGCTACGCAGTAAGGATGAGAGGCCTGGAAAGCTCGGCCAGGCCAAGTTCAATGCCAATGCCAAGCTTTGGGTTTCGCCGGCTAAAAGTCCTTGGGTTGCCTTTGAAGAGCAAAAAGGGCGGGGCATTAAATCAAATTAATGCCATGACGCAACCTCTTTTGAAAAGGGAAGTGAAAAATGAGGAACACACAAAGCAGAATATGAATGAAGAATATATAAAAAATTGTTTACGTTTTCTTGGCTCACTCGCTCTCTCCATCTGCCTTGTCCCCACCATTCATCGGCAACTCCACAAAGGCAGCTCAGGTTTCAAAACAAAAACTGGACATAAGTAGTTTGTTTTGGATTTTTCGAATTGCGTCGCAGCTTTGCCTTTTTTTGCGCCTGCGCAGCTTTTTGTGGCAAATACCCTCGTTCCTCTTCCGTTCCCCCCAACCCACCCGAAATGCCAGAGTTTCGAATAACATAATATTTTCGTTTGCAACAATTGGCCAATTTGAAGATGTGCTGACATGGCCAGAGCTACCAATATACCATTCCGGAGCGGATGTAGGCAATGCAATTGGAGATTTGTGGGTAAAAATAATATTATTAAAGTTCCATTTGGTGGTCAAAATATTTTTGTTTTGATGATGATGGGGCAAGGAAAGGCGAGATCTTTGGAATATCTGTGGAATTTGTATAGGAAAATAACAACAAGATTTGGTTACTTTTCAATTCCCCTTCCTTTCAGTGATTCAGTGACTCATGAATAGGTTAGATACCCTCATAGTTTATACCAGAAATGACACAGCAATTAATAGCCATTAAATTGATGCATGAGAAAGGGAAAATACTACTTGGTGTGCTTGAGGGGTTTTATTGGGCTTTCCTATCACCTGACATCAGAGTGCCACTAAAGTGTCTGTGTCGTCAATGAGATTTCTTATCGAATGCTTAAATAATCTTTGTCCAGGTGAATGCTAGAGATCTGCTGATATAACCTATACGTTATATATCAAGATCTTTGTCAGTTAATCTTATCACAGTACTTTCTTAAGGTATATATGTATATATATTTACTTGCTGGTCATCTTGTCACTAGATAAGATGCACAGAAATGAGTTAAGATTGCTTATGGAGCTGATAATCTTGGGAGTGATGTTTTTAATCAAGATTAAAATGATGTAAAGTTGATATATAGCTTCGTTTGTATGAATTTTATAGTTATTTGTAGAAGGAAATTACTGAAGACGTTAATATTACAATATTTTAACCAAATATAGTGTGTAATAACCATAAAAAAGCTCAGTATCTGAATAAATTGTTTCTATACCCTAAGAAATACCATGTTTATTTCAAGATTCGAATATAGAAAACTATTTAAAAAGAAGAAAATTCAATAGATACTTAAGAAATACCTTAAATATAATTTCTGTTAACCCTATTACGAATTAACACCCTTGTTTTTGTTGATAATTACCCATCTAGCCCAAATCAAATCAGGAAAAATGATTTGCCCAACCAAATGCCGTGGACAGGTCGCTGACAAGCCAATTGGCTGAATGCCAACTGCATAGTTTTTGGCCAAGTATTGTTTGTGAGCTCTCCTCCGATGACAATAGAAAGCCCGCCCCGAAAAACGGGTTAGCCGCCACCAGTTGAGTGGCACTAGCACTAGGCCCCCATTAAAGAAACCGAAACCGAAAATGCTAAACAGAAATAATATATATATAAACCCATACCGAAGCGTTAGCCGAGCGCGACTGCAAAGCGGCGGAAAAACAAGGTCAGTTTGTCAAAGCGCAGCGAATGCAGCGAGTTCAACGAAACTTGTCTATGACATTGGGAGTGAAAGCTCCCTCTAATGAGGTGGATGAGGAGGAGGAGATTTGGGATGCATTTTTGGGGGAAGCTTTCCGCGAAGAAAGGCGGGAAGTTCAAGGAGGTTTACGAGTGAATTTCGCGCTATACATTCCATTTTAATGAGCGTCTCATTGGCACACGCATTTCGCAATTGCGTAATTATTGCGTGTCGCTACGATAGGCTTCTACTATATCGTAGATAATATCCATGATTCACCACCTGACTTGCTGACAACGATCGAGGGGCACCGCTACTGACAGGTCGTTTAAATGCGTGACACAAAACACCGCCGCCAGCAAACAAAAGCTCAAAATTAAACGAACACTACGCCTCACGCCTCCAAACAACATGCAATTGCGTTGAATTGTTTGGATTGCCGACGCCGCCGCCGGCGCCGCTGGGCACGCTCTCTAATTTACGTTAATTGAGCTGGCACACGTCGATGAATGAAGCCGATTTCCCACACCCCCATACCCGTAACCCCAAGCCCACATAAATATATAGCCTCCTCTTCGGGGGAGGGATATTTTTAGCGCCTTTTGGCCGGCAAGCAACAGGCCCCCCTTTTACTTACTAACTAATTATGCAAAATCAGGCGTTGAAAACGTGAAGAAAATCCTCTCAGCCCCATCATCAGAAACGTCACAACCGCTCTTGGCCATATTCAAATTTCACAAATCGAAATTTATAAATACTTTTCGAGAGCCAGCTGCCGTCGGGGGATCATTGTTGTTTTGCTTTGCTGCTTTTCACAGTATTTTCATCTGAGTTTGAGCCTTTTGTAAGCAAATTAGAGACCAAGTGTCAATTGGCTAAAGCAAACTTAAACGGAAATTTCAATTAACAGTCAGCGAGAATACAAGGGAAGTCGACGGGAAATCGAAGCCAATTATGACGACAGAATAATTGAATTGAACAAAAGTTCCTTGATCTATATGAGGAATGATTCATGCATTTCAGCGAATCAGCAGAGGAATATGAAATGAAAGAATTTTCCTCTCATTTATAGGAAAATGCGGAATAAGTTTTTGGGGAAAAAAACTGGCCATTTGACGTCACTTGTCAATCCGTTTGTGGCCCAGCAGCGGTCAAGTTCGTTCAGGTGTAATAGGAAAATTTGGTGATTAAATGAAATGTTTCAGGTGATTTATTGGGAATATTTAGGGTTTACAAAGGAATCTGAATGCGCAGTAGTTTAAGAGATGGAAAGCGGAAAAGATTCCATTAGATATCATGTAGTAAATGGATTTGCCATTGCTTTAAGTTTATGTTGAGATTTGTATATGGCTTAGAAAGTCATTAAAATCGAAATTTTAATGGCATTAAAATTAAATTTATGATTATCACTGAGCTTTAAAATCATTTTAATTATTAATATTGGGATATTTTTGTGGCTTTGGGAAACCTAGAAAATATAAATACGAATTCCACTAATATTTAAACAATGAAGATGTTTTGTAGAACATTTTTTTGTGCCTTAGATAAAGCAATTTGTATAATTTATATAGTAAATGGTTGGTTGACTCACCGTTCCCTTAGTGGCAATAGCTTGCTGTTGCCAGCTCCACCGGCGACGCCACCGCCACTGCCCAGATTGGACACCTTGAGCGGTATCTTGACGCTGTCCGAATCGCTGCCGCTCTCGGCACCCGATCCCCCGCTGCCAGCGGTGCAGCTCCGTGCCTGTCGCTGCTTTTGCTGCTGCTGCTGTTGCTGCTGGAGCTTGTTGCTCATCATGCCCATATTGCCACTGCCCGGTACCTGGTGGTTCTGACGACCCGACGAGGTAGGTCGCTTTATGTTGCGTCTCTCGGCCGGCACAACGCAGCTGCGATTGTGTTCGGCGGCCGGCAGGACGTTCATCAGGTATTGACCCATATTTTCAGTTTCACTAAAATGCCCGTCACCATCACTGGCACCACCAGCGCCGGCGGTGCAGTCCTCCAGCCCGAAGCCGCCATCGATGCCCATGTGGACATCAGCGCTGCAGAGGAGCGGTGAGCAGAGGACACCGCCATTCTGCTGCTGCTGCTGCTGCTGCTGGGCATGATTCTGGTGCTGTTGATTCTGATTCTGGTGCTGCTGCTGCTGTTGATGAGTATGTTGCTGCTGCTGCTGTGGATGCCTCTTCTGATGGTTGTGATGCGTGGCCGAGTGGCTGCGCTGGTGGTGATGCTGCTGATAATGCGGATGATAGCCCCCTGAGCCGAGTCCCAGCGAGGTTGGATTCTTATTCTGGTTGCAGAGCAGGCTGCTGCCGAATGTTGCGCCGAATTTGGTGTCCCGATGGGTGCCATCTAACGAGATATTCGATAGGAACGAGATCGCAGCCAGTCTGCGTCTGTGTCTCGTCTTGTTGAGCGAACTTGCCATTAGGCGATTAACCCTGAGTCACCAAGTGAGTTTAACCGAAGGGGGATTTTTGTGATTTGGTTTTGGGTTTGGGGTTGTGTCCCGGAAAGCTAGGTGGAATGTAAAGGTTGCACTTTAGCTGGAACAGTCTTTGCGATACTTATTTTTCTTTCTCTTTATTTTGCACTTACAAAAGGGTTTTTAATGATTATATTACCTATGCTTTTTTTTACTGCCTGCTGTTTTTTCTTCTTTGATTTTTTTTTTATTTGATCAATTAAGTTTTTTAGTCTCTAAACTAGCAGACAAATTAAAAAACAAACTACTTGAACGCGACATGGTGACAGATTTAAGCACTTTTTACGGAGGGAAGAGAACAAATTAAATATGATTTTTATGCACTTTTATTAAGCACTTTTATTAACTAGCGTTTATGCGTCGTTGCGTTGCGTTGCTTTTTGGCTGCAAGTAGAAATAAGAATAGAAGGAAAACATGGAATCAATAAATGCGGCGTACGGAAAGCTGCTTTTTGGCCAAAAATAAGCTTTGGCAGGGTTTTTTTTTTGTGTGGGGAACACAGATTAAGTGTGTTGGGTTGCCATGGCAAAGCAGTTTGTTATTTATATTTAGAATTGTTTGGGTAAATATTTATTTAGATTGCATTTTTTCTTTAACTTTATGGCAAAGGGTTTGTTTTGTTTTTATATATATTTTTTTTTGTAAACTCAGAAAGTGTACTATTTTATACGTTAACAGTAACCTTGTAAATTTAATAAATTCTTGAGAGCTTTATTTTTAATTATACAATTTAATTTATACTTTAAAGACAGGTATGGACACTAAATTGGCAACTGAGAGACTGGCTTTAGGAGTATTTTTCTATTAAAACTATGACAGGGAAACGTTTTTATTAAAAAAATATTTTAAATAAATATTTCTTGGAAATCGAAGAGCATAGAAAACATTTTTTCAAGGCTTTGTTTAGAATAATATTTTGTAGAAGAAAGTACATTGTTTCCTTGTATAAATAAATTAATTTTGTATAATTTTTTAATAATTTTTCTTACAAACATATTATTTAAATTTGGTAAAAAACATAATAAGGACTTGAATATTTATTTAAACAGTTTTTCCAGGACGTTTTTCTTAGCTGTATCGAAACACATTTTGCAAAGGAAAATCCTTTGCTTTTTTAACCCTGATTTTTGGCAAACTGGCTGCCAAAATGAGAAAACTCCGTTTTGCCAGCGACAAAGAAAGCTTTCGCTGGCTGCGAATAAAAAGCTGCATGCAGCTCAAAGCTGCAGAAAGCCATGATTTCTGCCGACGTTGTTGTTGTTGTTGCAGCTGCTCGGCTCAGTGTGCCACTTTTGTGGGTGGCAAGACAGAGAGAGAAACAGAGAAAGAGAGCTAAAACCGGCAACGAAAACTCTCGAAATCTCAAAGCGGTTTTCCGCACTTCTGTTTACATTGCCATACCGAAAAGAGATTTAGGGGCGGGAGACAATGCCCGAAAAATTTTCCGCTGCCTAAGCGGCACTACTCTCTGGAGTGGAAAATTTTCCAGCACCACAGAAAAACAGCTGTTTAGAGAAAGAACAACAACAACAACAACAACTAAAACCCGGGAAGAGATTTTCCCGGGGGTTGATTTTCTAATTGGATTTTTTGGTTTGGCGAGCCAATTGGAATGTCGCACGGCAGCGCGCACAAGTTTGAACCTGTCCGCACGAAAATCAATGCAGAAACGAACAAGTGTGTGCGAAAAGTATTGATGGCACACAAACACACAAATAACTGCGAGTGACGTGTGTGTGTTTTTCTTTTTTTTTGTTACTTACCACTTGGTATCTGTATTATCACTACTTTGTATTCGCTCGTCGTTTGAAATTCGTTTTATGCTGAGAAATGTTTCAAGCGCGTCATTTTGAGCTATTTATAGCGGATTTCGGAATAGACTTTGATTTTTTTGTGTTTTTTTTTTTATTCAATTTGCCTTTTGGCTGCCAACTCGCCTGCGCCTCCTCTCCTTCTCTGTGGCCTCTCTTTCACCACCTCACCACCTCTCTTTCTCTATTGCGACCGTGTGTGCGAGTGTGTGTGTGTGCACTCACGCAGCTGCCTTCGTTGCGTAAATTATGCAAAATGCAGGCCAATTACAAAGTGTTTACCAAAACTTCTCGACGGAGCGGTTTAACTCGATTTATTGCGATTTATATTGGGAGCGATAAGTTTACTTTGCGGAATACGCGAACGGTATGAAAATCAAAAAATCGGCGGCAGCGACGAAAACATCAGCAGAGGGGTTTCTTCTAGAGCTGCACAGTGTTGCCAACTAAGCCATTTTCTGGCCAGATCTGGCTATTTTTAATGACCGAAAACTGGAAAACACTCAATTCGGCAGGAGCCTGTTATACTGGCTATTTCAAGAGAAAAATAGCTATTTCTTAGCTATTATTAATAAGTGAATGTTTTAAACTTTCTTTTAAATATAATATTACAACAATAGTTTTTGATTATAATGAGTTACGGCTATTAATTTGGCTATCTCTAGTTCCATTTAGCAATTTTTGGCTATTTTGGTTGACCAATTCAGCTATAAATGACAGCCGATTGTTGGCAACACTGCTTCTAGAGGTGCAAGCGATTCGATACTATCGAGAATATGGATTCGATGTATCAAAACCTTTCTCTTTACACTGTAGGGGGCGCTATTTATGTCAAGTATCGAGGTCAGAGTTGCCAGACTTTTTGAGACTTTATACCATTATCTCACCCATGTGGCAACTCTAGACAAACAGCTGTTTTCGCGGACGCGCATGAAAAAAATTGTTTGCGGCTTTTCGTGTTGTGAAAATAAAATCGCAGAAAATGGCAGCGAAAGACAATCAATCGCTGAATGTCGAGATTAATTTCGTAAGTAAAGTTTACAGCACACAAAGGACTGTATATTTAACACAATTTCTCCCCCCAGGACGAGGAGGATGTGCCGTACGAAGAGGAAATTCTGCGAAACGCTTACTCGGTGAAACACTGGCTGCGCTACATAGACCACAAGGCCAAGGCGCCCAATAATGGCGTGAATCTGGTGTACGAGCGGGCTCTGAAGGAGCTCCCCGGCAGCTACAAGATCTGGCACAATTACCTGCGCACCCGGAGGAAGCAGGTGCGCGGCAAAATACCCACGGATCCCATGTACGAGGAGGTGAACAGCGCCTTCGAACGTGCCCTTGTCTTCATGCACAAAATGCCACGCATCTGGATGGACTACGGCGCCTTCATGACCGCCCAGTGCCGGGTGACCCGCACGCGCCACGTCTTCGATCGGGCACTGCGGGCGCTGCCCATCACGCAGCACGGCAGGATTTGGCCGCTGTATCTGCAGTTCGTGCGCCGCTTCGAGATGCCCGAGACGGCGCTCCGTGTGTACCGCCGCTATCTGAAGCTCTTTCCCGAGGACGCCGAGGAGTATGTGGACTATTTGCAGGAGGCCGAAAGGCTGGACGAAGCTGCCCAGCAGCTGGCTCACATCGTGGACAACGAGCACTTTGTGTCCAAGCACGGCAAGTCCAACCATCAGCTGTGGAACGAGCTGTGCGACCTCATCTCCAAGAATCCGCACAAGGTGCACTCGCTCAATGTGGACGCCATTATTCGGGGAGGCCTGCGGCGCTACACCGACCAGCTGGGACACCTGTGGAACTCCCTCGCGGACTACTACGTGCGCTCCGGCTTATTCGATCGCGCCCGGGATATCTACGAGGAGGCCATTCAGACGGTGACCACCGTAAGGGATTTCACGCAGGTCTTTGATGAGTACGCCCAGTTCGAGGAGCTTTCGCTGAACAAGCGCATGGAACAGGTGGCCAGCAATGAGGCGGCCACCGAGGAGGATGACATCGATGTAGAACTGCGTCTCTCCCGCTTCGAATACCTCATGGAGCGTCGTCTCCTCCTGCTAAACAGTGTACTGCTTCGCCAGAATCCCCACAATGTCCACGAGTGGCACAAGCGGGTGACACTGTACGAGGACAAGCCCGCCGAGATCATCAGCACCTACACGGAGGCCGTGCAGACGGTGCAGCCCAAGCAGGCGGTGGGCAAGCTGCACACGCTGTGGGTGGAGTTCGCCAAGTTCTACGAGGCAAATGGGCAGGTGGAGGATGCCCGCGTAGTCTTCGAACGCGGCACTGAGGTGGAGTACGTCAAGGTGGAGGATCTGGCCGCTGTGTGGTGCGAGTGGGCGGAGATGGAGCTGCGTCAGCAGCAGTTCGAGGCGGCTCTCAAGCTGATGCAAAGGGCCACGGCGACGCCCAAGCGAAAGGTGGCCTATCACGATGACACGGAGACGGTGCAGGCGCGTCTACATCGCTCCCTGAAAGTGTGGTCCATGTACGCCGATCTGGAAGAGTCCTTTGGCACCTTCAAGACCTGCAAGGCAGTCTACGAGCGGATCATTGACCTGAAGATCTGCACGCCGCAGATAATCATCAACTATGGCATGTTCCTCGAGGAGCACAACTACTTCGAGGAGGCCTATCGCGCCTACGAGAAGGGAATAGCCCTGTTCAAGTGGCCCAATGTGTACGACATCTGGAACTCGTATCTGAGCAAGTTCCTGGAGCGTTATGGCGGCACCAAGCTGGAGCGTGCGCGGGATCTCTTCGAGCAGTGCTTGGATCAGTGTCCCGCCGAGCATGCCAAGTACTTTTACCTGTTGTACGCCAAGCTGGAGGAGGAGCACGGTCTGGCCAGGCATGCCATGTCCGTGTACGATCGTGCCACCTCCGCCGTGAAGGAGGACGAGATGTTTGACATGTACAACATCTTTGTGAAGAAGGCAGCCGAAATATATGGCTTGCCGCGTACTCGGGAGATCTACGAGAAGGCCATCGAGTCGCTGCCCGAGCAGCATATGCGGCACATGTGCGTGAAGTTCGCGGAGCTGGAAACGAAGCTGGGAGAGGTGGACAGAGCCAGGGCCATCTATGCCCATTGCTCGCAGGTGAGTGCAGGGCTTTCCTTTAACTTTATTACCTTTCCTAAATTCTTTCGATCTTTTTGTTAGGTTTGCGATCCCCGCATCACCGCCGACTTCTGGCAGACATGGAAGGAGTTCGAGGTGCGCCATGGCAATGAGGACACCATGCGCGAAATGCTGCGCATCAAGCGCTCCGTCCAGGCCACCTACAACACACAGGTTAACATGATGGCCGCGCAATTCCTCAACACAAATGGGGGAACGCCTGCCGATGCTGGCGCTGGACCAGATGCCATGCGGCAGCTGGAGGAGAAGGCACGCCAGGCAGCGGCCGAGGCCAAACAGAAACCCACCGAGAAGGCAGCTTCCAATATTATGTTTGTGCGTGGCGAAACGCAAGGTGGGGCCAAGGACAAGAAGGACACTGTGGTCAATCCCGATGAGATTGACATTGGCGACAGCGATGAGGATGAGGAGGAGGAGGAGGAGGAAGATAACGATGCGGAGAACGAGGGAGCCAACCAAGGCAACCAGGCAACCGAGTCGGCAGCCACCACAAAAACCGATGACGAGGGTCTTGTGATGAAGAAACTGCGTTTCGAGCAAAAGGCCATTCCCGCCAAGGTCTTTGGCAGCCTCAAGCCCACCAATCAAGGCGACTCGGATGAGGAGTGATTTATATGGTCATTGATTTGTGTTTAGGTTTAAAATATATCAAAATGTCGACGCAATTCGGGTTTTAAATGGTTTTAGTTGGCCTAAAAATTGATTGAAATTAGTTAAGTGATGAAGTTGGCCTTCCGAACAGTGTCTCCAGCTTTTCTGGGCTCGCCGTCAGTTCGTCTACCCTTTAGTCTAAGGAAGCAACACACTCGCTTTCTATTCCAAAATTTATTAGGAACAACGTGTCCGAAATTTGGTTTCTTCTTTTCCCTCGACTAACTCTTTCGGTCTTGCCGGCCTTTGACCGGTAACCAGAGACCTCGTAGTCCCCAAGCCAATGGCAGCCACACGCATGATGAACGCCCTGCAGCGGAGCCTCGGCCTTTACAGGAGAATCCAGGTGGCCAGAACAAGTCAATCCCTGGGCGGAGGAGAATCGGCACTCCTGCAACACAGCCTGCGGTCTTGTAATTTGCGGATTATGCGCGGGATGGCGGACAAGGGCGACAAGGGCGATGCCGTGATCAAGGGCGTGGTGGTGGGCGTGTTTGCCAAGGAGAGCGACAAGGATCCCAAGATGACGGCCGCCGGCGAGAAGTTCGATGACCGGACGCAGGGCAAGGTGTCGGAGCTGGTGCGCGAGGGAGGCCTGAGCGGCGAACTGGGCCAGGGAAGGGTCTACACGAACGTGGATGCCGAATTCCGGGCCGTGGCAGTGGTGGGCCTGGGCCCTGAGGGCGCCGCCTTCAATGACCTAGAGCTGCTCGATGAGGGCATGGAAAATGCCCGCGTGGCCGCTGGGGTGGGTGCACGGGCCCTACAGCTTCAGGGTTGCACGGATGTGTTTGTGGACTCCATGGAGTATCCGGAACAGGCGGCCGAGGGCAGTGCCCTGGCCATTTGGCGCTCGAATAGCAATAGGCGCCGCCAGGATCGCATTCAGATACCCAAACTCCATCTCTACGACTCACCGGATGTGGATGCCTGGACGCGCGGGCTGTTCAAGGCCGAGTCCCAGAACTTGGCTCGCCGGTTGAGCGACGCACCGGGCAATCAGATGACACCAACCATATTCGCCCAGTCCACGGTGGACGCCCTGTGTCCGTGCGGCGTGGCCGTGGAGGTGCGCACCATGGACTGGATAGAGACGAATCACTTGAACTCCTTCCTCATGGTGGCCAAGGGCAGCTGCGAGCCGCCGGTGGTCCTGGAGGTCAGCTACTGCGGCACTGCGCCCGAGGACAGGCCCATTCTGCTGCTGGGCAAGGGACTGACCTACAATAGCGGCGGCCTGTGCCTGCGGACCAAGGACTGCATGCATACGTATCGGGGATGTATGGCCGGAGCGGCGGTGTGTGTGGCCACCATTCGAGCGGCGGCTGCCCTGTCGCTGCCGATCAACGTCACCGCCATGCTGCCGCTGTGCGAGAGCATGCCCTCGGGCATGGCCGTGAAGCCGGGCGATGTGGTCACCCTCCTGAATGGCAAGACCATGGGCATTGTGGACCCCAGCAAGGCCAGTGTTCTGGTGATGGCCGATCCCCTGCTGTATAGCCAGACCACCTTCAAGCCACGTCTGGTGGTGGATGTGGCCACCGCCGGCGATGGCGTATGTTACGGGTTAGGAGGATCCGCGGCCGGGTTGTTCACCAACTCGAATTTCGTGGCCAAGCAGTTCGAGAAGGCCGGCGGATTGACGGGCGATCGGGTGTGGCGTCTGCCCCTGTGGCGCTACTTCAAGCAGCTGGTGACCCCCAATCGCACGTTTGACATCAGCAACCGTGGACGTGGTCCTGCCTCCAGCTGCATTGCCGCCGCTGTCCTGCACGATCTAGTGCCGTGTGCGGATTGGGCCCACATCGATATCCAGAATGTGGGCATGTTGACGCAGTACAATCCCTTGCCGTATATGCTGAGGGATTGCATGACCGGACGGCCCACCCGCACGCTCATCCAATTCCTGTTCCAGATGGCCTGTGCGGATGGCAAGTGATCCGCTGATCGAGGGCAATGTCCTCGTATGTTTTTTACTGTTTTTTTTAACTGCTGATTTGTGACCGGTTTCTAAGTTCCTATTTCGTTGTATTGTTCCCCATGACCACGGATCGTCCAAAATTTTACGTTGAGTGTTAACTAAGTTCCGAAAGGTTTTAAGACATGACTATGACTGTGCAGAATTAAATGGTTTTAGGTGCATATATATTTTTGGTTTTTATTTCGTTTGGAAGTTATACTTCTGTTAAAATATTTGGGACCTTTGTTAATAGAGCTTGCTGGAGAAAGTCCATTCAGAAGAATTTCAAAGGAACCTCTCAATTTCGTCTTTCTCTTGGCTGCAATGTACAAGCAAAGCAACTTCAAACAGAGGCCCTATAGATGATTTTTGTTGTTGCATTTTTTTGCTTTTAACTTAAAAAGCTAATCTGCGAATATATAAATGTATCTCTTTATCGCTTCATATTTCACATTTCTGGCTGCAATGTACAAGCAAAATAGCAACATTAGCTGATTAGTTTCAAATAGGAGAGAGGTGGGTTTTTTTTAAGTTCTTTCCTCATTTTTTCCGTTCATCTCAATACATGTTTTCGCTTTCTCTTCCACACTTTTCCTGCAATGTACAAGCAAAGCGCTGATTTGTTTTAAACAGAAACGCACTATTGGCTTTTTTAGAACATTCTTTATTTTGCCTTTCATTTTTAAAACGATAATTTGAGAGAGTACATACATATATGTATGTCTTTATCACTTCATCTTCCACGATTTGCCTGCAATGTACATGTAGCAACCACAGCTGATTAGTATCAAACAGGAGAGAACTTGTGACACTTTTTTTTTTAGATCATTCCTCATGAGAAGCCCCGAGAGTTGAGTCTAATCTACGAGCTCTTCTTAATACTTAAAAAATATTCCAAAATTGGCTAACCCTTCGGATAGAAAATGTCACTTTCGGTTCACTTAATTGAGCGAGAGTGCGAAATGGGAGCAAGGAAAGTGTTTTATATAAATTGTACTACTCCGGTTTTTCCCACCCCCACCGTCTGGTCCCCCGGATTTTCCTTTGACCCTTTTGTTGTTGCGAGGGCGGCTTATTAGCCTAATTGCGTGAAGTTGGCTTTAATGAGTCGAAAAACGGTGCCAAGCCTGGCCCCACAAAAGGCCACAAAGCAAAAGCCGCTGGCCTGTTGTGGCTTTGAATTTATGACACGGCTTTAATGGGTTAACTGGGTTAATGCTCATCCCTCAGCTCATCAACTATCCGGCTCTCAGCCCACTCCGCACTCCACGCCATGGTTTATAGTCCCTTCTTGCCATAGTTGTTCTCTGGCTGGAATTTTTGACAATTAAGCCAACATTTCGGTCCATTTTTTTCAGGGGGAAATAGCTGAGGATTTTTGCTACTTGAGAGGAAAAGCTGGGGGGAGGGAGTCGACTTACTATCTTAATACGGCGACATTTTGCACAAGTCATTAGGCCCTCTGCGAGAAATTATCATTTTTGAAGCATTTTTGCATTTTCCAATTTGAAAAAATACTCTTTCACGAGGAGGGTTGTATTAGTTGTATATGAAAGTGGAAACAAGGGAAAGAAATTAACTTAAATAACACCATTAGGAACTTGTTATGCTAACATATTGAAGTAACATGGGAAATTACTCACAAAACCCTTGGTTTTTGTATAAATTAATTGAGTTCAAGCTCCTTTTTTTTTGGGTTTTATAATATATTTTATAAACTAAGAACTGAGGCATTAAAATTAAATAATAAGTAAACCAATGAAGTAAAAATATCTATAAAAACCATGCAAATATCAATAAATTGCGAAAGGATCGGTATAAAAAAAAGATTTGGACTCAAATTCCCTTTCTTCATCACTTTATTCTCATAAATATAGATATTATTTAAGGATTAACATATCATATTTATTATTTATAAATATAAACATATTCTAATTATATTTATGCCATAAAACTAAGAGCCTTTCCCCATTCGGTTTGCCATTCTTCCTGGTGATAAGCTAAGTTTCCTTCCCCACTTAATGCGTCCCAGCAGCTGATAAGTCCCGGGACTTCCCCTTTGGGTTGGAGTGCAGCCAAAATGAATTTGCTAATGAGCAATCAGGCTTGAAAAAATATGCAAGTCGACCGAGGGCACTTTAAAGAGTCTCCTTCGCCATGGTCCCCCGCTCCAACCATTAACCCGACGAAGTGGGAGCCGCAGCAGGAGCAGGAGCAGGAGCAGCGTTAATCATTTACAGCCTGCCGCAACACCAGCCACAAAAGCCCAAATTATGATTATTTAAAGGCAGAACGTGGAAATTAGCGCTGGCCATTCCGAGATTCGGACAGTTGCCAAGGCAGCAGCAGCAGCAGCAGCAGGAGCAGCAAACCCAAACCCAATTCCAATCCCATCGGCCTGGTTTGGCCGCCGACCAAACGGAGAGCAGAGAAAATAAATGAAAATGAAATCCTTTTTGGCGGCTTGGTGTGTTTCGGTGGGTGAGGCTGGTGTCCTCGACTAGAAAGAATTGCAATTGTGATAAAATTCAGCGTAACTAATGCCGACCACAGCAAAATGCGATAAATCGCTGGTTGGGTTCATGGCTATATCCTTATGGCTAAGAGTCCATTGATTTTATTAATGATTAAGAAGGGTTAAGGCATTCAAAAAGTATTTAATATTAATAAGAAAATAGGCAACGATTTATATTCATTATTAAATATTTAAATGTGAGCCTTTTTAGTTTCATATACCTAAAATTATTGTTAAGCTGTAGTATCCAAAGCCATATTTTAATTAATTCCTATCAAATCCTATCATTTATAATTTATTTTTTACATTATTAAATCTTTTGAGACGAGTTTTATATTTTTAAAAAATTTTATATAGAGTTTGAGTTATATTTATACCCTTGCAGAGGGTATTATAGTTTTGCCATGATGTTTGCAACGCAGTGAAGGAGTCATCT
>JAEIIU010046559.1:0-15824 GCA_018874675.1 Drosophila baimaii
AGGCTTCTATAGTTATGCCATGCTCTCAACTTTGTGAGAGCGGAAGAGCAGGACAGCGCGAGAGCGGGACAGCGCGACAGCTCGCCCAAAAACTAAAAAATTGACCCGCATATTGCAAATCAAATGTATGGACGTTACTCATCTTAGTACTTCTGGTGTCTTTGGTTCTACTGTATTCGGAGAGACAAAATACGAAACTCTCTCAGAGTGCTTGGGCTGTACAATCCACTCTTTCGCTGGTCAATGTTGTTGCTGCTGCTGGCCTTAAGAGGAGGGAGACAGCGATAGGGCACACATATGCATACAAAACATCTTTCCGCAAAGCAAGCGGCGCACAGTGGGGTAGATAAGCTAACATTTATTCTCTCAGAAAATATTTATTTATAAAATTACGAAAGAAGCACCCCCCCCCCCAATGACTGCTTCCAGTTACACATTCGTGTGACATTGTTTACATTTATTCATTACACTTCATTTTNAGTATTACTTGTATTATTACACTCGAGCGTGTAAATATATTGATTGGAGAATTGGGAAGAGTTGGGAAAGAGAGGCTGTATCTGCAGCTGTGTAGTTACGAACGAGTTTCCTAACTCAAATAAACTTATTTATTTTCCGAATCGAAAGTGTTGTTGGCTTAGATCTACATCTAACTTTGCTCTTACTTGCTACGCTGGCTGAGTGCGGCACAACCAGAGATATAATACTACGAATATACCGTGGTGCTTGCCGTCAAGCGCCCGCCTGACCTCACTTAAGTGCTAAATAAATCTTCCGTATCTTCAGTATTTCAGTATTTGCCTGTGCTGGGGCTCTTGGATAGTGATGTGCGGTCTTCCTCGCTGGGACGCTCCGCGACAGCGCGGCCTGCCCGATCCTGCATATATGGGTTCCTTATCTGCTTCTTGCAGCTAGAACGTGGAAACGTGAGAACGTGAAAATGAAAAATAACATTCAAAAACTAAAAATAATGCTCCAAATCTAGGCAAGCGGCCTGCGCCGCCGATGTCCGCTCCGAGGTGGCGGGGCAGCCTGTGAGATGGCTGCCTTGGCCGCCGCCTTCACTCACTCTTCGCCATAGAACACCCTGAAACGAAAAAAAAAAAGGGAGTCAGTACATCATCCTGCCTGAATGCCTAACAAAGCTCACCTGTTTTTGGCGGCGGCCCGCTTAGAGGAGCGCTCGATGCGATTGTGTATGTTGGTCCTCGGATAGCACTCGTTGACCAGCCGCTTGGTCTTCTTCGGCGACTCGCGCAGCTCCTTGGTGTCAACGTTCCTTTGCGTGACCAGTTCGCGCTTGAACTTCTCAATCAGACCCTCGCAGAAGAGATTGGCTTCCGGCTCCCATGTGTCGTCTTTGGCACCGAATCCCTTCCAACGGATCCGGTAGAGGGTGCCCTCGTCGTCATCGACAGAGTCAACAATGCGCTCCACCACCCACTCCTTTTCAGGATCAGCCGATGTAGCTGTTTTCTTTACTCCACCGGCTCCCGGTGGTCTTCCGCGTCCTCCCGCTTTCTTAACTACCTTCGACGCCTTGCCCTTGGCCTTTACGGCATCGGCTTTCGGTTGCTAATTGGAATAACATGGGTAATACGAAGATATAAGTCTTGGAATTTTTTAAAGATATTAAACCATCTTAACAAATTGAATAAATCTATATTTTAGGGGCTCATTTAGAGGTAGAGAGTTAATATTATTATATACTTATGCTCAGGGTAGTCAACCGGAATTATAACAGTCATTTTAAGCCGGCATAGCTGAATCAAGACTGTAACCGATTCAGCAGGGCAATGTACTCAATACAAAATACATATGGCTTCAAAAAAAACATTTTCAATCTCATTTCCGAGTCCTACAGTGCATTATTTAACACTGACATTATAAAAGCTTGTGTACAAAATAATTTTTGAACAAGAAAGAAAGCTAGCTACGAAAACCGATGTTTGAATACCCCTGCAGTTTACATTTTGACCTAAGCTTTCCAAAGCTACATCATTATTGCAGTTTTTGTTTTGTTTCAGACGCATTCACGATTTTCATAAAAATTAACCGATTGCTCCTATGACTATATGATAGAATCTTTTCTGCTATGTTGCAACTTACCCCTTAAGAGGGGGAGATACTTATTACGCATAGAAAAAAATTGATTTTGCCTTCATTTTTATGCAGGAATATTTCTTACACATATCATTTTAAAAATTTAATTAGCTTAAAAGTTATATTAGTTTAACCAAAGACCCTAGAATTACTAAGATGAGCAACGACCATACATGTGCATATTTCTGTTTCTGACAAAAATCGCGTTCTCTCAGTTCTCACAAGTTGAGAGCGTAAAAATCTAAAAACAAAATGCGCTTGCATGCAGTCGGTGCACTCCCTCTGTCTCTATGGCAAAAGAACTAACACCCAGAGCTGGGTGCAACACGAAAAATCGTATGGCGTGCGGCATCTTAGTAAATAAAGAGTCTTACGTTTAACGCACCCGCCTACCATGCGCGCTCTATTGCGTGTTTTCCAAAACGGCGTACAAAATAACTCTAATACTACAAAGCATTCCCTAAACCTTTGAGTTAAAAATAATAGTTTAAATATGTTTAAAGTTTAAAGACAAAAACTGTGGCATAAAGCATTTCTACTCACAAAAGAATTCGTTTCACTATTTTCGGATCTACATCACTTCCACGTCCATCAGATGGACGGACGAACACTTCAATATATTTGTTAATTATACAAAATAATAACTTTCTTATCATTGCTGTTATGTTGCTATGTTGTGATATTACTCTTGCTAGTCCCTACATGTTATAACAATTTAATTTGTACGTAAATATATATAGGGTTAACCGGTACAAAACCAATAAACGCAACTAATTTTGGTTACGAAACCGTAACCGTAACCGAAACTGAACATTTATAACCGAAACCGTTACCCAAATATAAATGTATGTATATTGGCTGAAAGTATACATATATCCCTTTTTATGCTCAATGTACCTTGCTGCGGAACTGAGCGATCAAATCGTCGCAGTTAAGTCCATCTTCGAGCTCCCAGGTGTCAAAGTCCTTGTTGTATCCCTTCCAGCGCACCAGGAAGTATGAGGCGCCTCGCAATGTCTTGTGACCAACAATGGCCTCCACCTGGAATGGATTGGTTTTCTTTAGAAATAATATGCATACATTTGAGGGGGGCAGGCATATTGAAAAATATTTCCAATTTGAAAGCGTGTAACTTCTTTAAAGCGATATTTATAGTAAAAGCAATGTGTAGATACTAACAGAACTGCATACAATTGAGCAATTCACATACCTAAAGTTATAATTTCTTGAAATGTTTATCTTAGTATACTTATTCTTCTTCAAATATTATGTTAAGGAATCCGGACTGTAAATTGTAGGATTTTTTTGTATTGGAAAAAGATTTTAAAGCCACCTAGATACTAATTGTTCTTTAAACTGCCTAAAACAACAGTCCTACTGCTCTTTTTGTGGGAAGTTTACACTCCAGAGTTTCTTTTGAAACTTTAAAATTTAAAGCTGATAACTTGACCACATGGCTTCCGCTGCCAAGTCTCATCATGTCTTGTGGGCGCATCTTTAATGAAAATCGAAATATTAAAACACTCATAACACCCCACCTCATACTCCTCTTCCGCGCCTTCGCCGGCTTCATCGTTGCTGTGTGCCAGATCGTCAGCATCCGCGTCGTTGTCGGCTTGGCGCTTGGACGCCGCCTTCTTGCCATTCTTGGTGGCGGCGGCAGCGGCGGCTGGGGCCTTGTCGGCCGCCTTGGGTTTGCCCGACTTGCGCGGTTTCTTGGCGCTGCCTGCGATGCCGTTCAGCGGCAAGTCATCGCTGTCATTTGATCCGGATCGCTCCATGGATTTGCCCTTGCGCTTGGTGGCGGCCCTCTTCGTGTCTGACGAGGAGTTGGAGGCGCGGGATGTGGCGTCCCCGTTGGAACCGCGCTCCGCCTGCTCCTCTGACTGGGCATTATTCTTCTCCTCGCTGTCGCGGTCGGGGGCGTCTCCGTTTTTGCGCCGGCCCTCGCTTTCCGACTTCTTGCGGCTCAGCTCCTCCACCACCTTCTTCTTGCCCAGTTTGACCATATCTGTACTTCCGACTTTTGGCCAATTGTTTACTTCAACTTTCTCGCTGGTTTTTTGCCGCGTACCTAGCAGCACCACAACAACAAATTCCGGAATTTTTTCGACGACTGTACACTAGCAATGTAGCTCTGTGAAAATATCGATAACACTATCGATGGGCTAATCAATCTGGCAGCTATCTGACAACTCTGGCAGCCATCCTGCCTATCGATAGATGTCCGCCATCGGTCAGCTGTTTCTCGTATTTATATTGCACAAGCACCTTGCGGCATTTGTTTTTTGTTTTTTTTATATTTACCAAATCTAAATCAAAATGCGATTGACGAACGTTTTGCTGAAAAAAGTGAAGAGCAAGTGAGTGAGCTTTGGGGCCTTAATCAATTTTATTGTCGATTAATGTTTGCGATTAACAGGCGCATCATGGTTGTGCTGGAAAGTGCGGTGAGCGGACATCAGTTCAATGCCTTCCGTGATCGATTGGCCGAAAAATTGGAGATAATACGCTTCGATCCGTATAGTAAGTACGGTAAAGGACAAGAGATCCTAGTTAACTGTCTGTTAAATGTGTCCTTTACTTGTCATCCCTCAATATCAAGTTGATTTCTCCACTCAAATGCGAATATATCATAATCGATCCTGAAAGCCCTTTCTTGAGGCAGATATTATATATACATCTGTTAACCACAATTCAACCTCACATTTCTCACCCTTTTCCTTAACTTTCAGTTCAGAAAGAGAGCCTCTATCGCGAACGCAAGAAAATCCGCAGCGCCTAGAGGAGAGCAACACCATATACACATGTACTTCCTCTCTCTTTTTTCCCAATTCGAGTAGTTAATAAAGGTAAACATTTTTTAAAAACGATTCTAGATGTGTTATATTATGAATTTGGCATTTGATTTCATGACCCGGGCGGGCGCCTGCGGAACAGCCACAAAACGCAAGGATTTTGTGGGCCGAGAGCCCATTGGGGAGATGAATTACAATTACAATGCATCAAAATGGGTGATTACAATGAAATAATGGGAATCAGGGGACCTCAGTGCACATCTTTCGCCAGGCAAGACGGCAGAGTCCGCTTAAATACTACATTAACTACTATTATTTATCTCACAGTTTTTCACATATTTTTTTAATTCTTTTTGGGGGTTCTCCGCCCTATTTGAATGGCTTCTCTGTCATCAGCAGACCGCGCTCCCAGAGAGCGGTGGCCACTTCGATTCTGCGATCTGCGCTCCGCAGCGGCAACAGAGACACCTTAATGTAGGCGGGATAGGCCTTTATCAGGGTCTCAACGGCAGCCGCCTCCGAGGGCTTGATCTCCATGAAGTTGGCCTCGTACTTGCAGTACTCCAGGGCATTGTCCACGTAGTAGTAGACCCGCAGGCTTCCCTCGTCGGCCACCAGATGCAGGATGTTGGCGCGCAGCAGACGGACGGACGTCTGATCGGTGAGCTCGTAGTCGCAGAGGGAATAGCCCTTCGCGTCTCGCTCGCTCCGCGACCCAAAGACCGTGCGCACCTTCTCCTCCGGCAGAATGGTCGGCGGTAGGGCCTCATGCTGGAACTTCTTGGCCACCTGGTCAGCTGCCCAGTCAATCTCGGTCTCCGTGGGCACCAGGCACTTCTGCACCAGCTGCTTAACGTCCCGGATGAGGGTGTCACGTGCGCGACTTTCGGTGTTGCCGTGCACCAAGCCCAGATTCTGCCAGGTGTGCAGCGGGAGGCCGCGCCGCATGGCCAGGCTCTCCTTCACCGCCCGTTGGAGGACGTGCGGTAGCAGCTGCTCCATCAGATTGGCATACGCCTGCTGCTGGTACACACTCAGCGTGATGTGCAGCGAGTGCTGGTCCTTGTCGGTGATCGCCTGGTGGACGGTGCCGCGCGGGAAGTACAGAACGTCGCCGGCCTCCAGCACCTCGTCCAGGATGGGCTCGCCCAGCTGTTCCTGGCTATAGTTGCCCGAGGAGTCGCGGGCCAGCACGTCGGACGGGTTGGGCGGCATGTACAGACGCCAGCGCTTGCGCCCCTCCACCTGCAGGACAAATGCCTCAATGTCGTCGTAGTGCGGCGCGAATCCCTGGCTGTTCGGCGGCGTCAAGTAGACGTTCGCGCCCACCAGACAGTGAAAGAACTCCTGCAGCATGCTGCACACTTGACGCAGCCCGGCCAAGTAGGTGGACGGATTTAGGATGCGAATGCTGCAGCCATCGCCGTAGAAGCCCCAAACCGTCGGCGGCTTGGCCCGGCCCTCCGGATTCAGCGTCTCGCGCTTGCCGTTCTTGTAGCTGGTCACATCGATGTTGGTGGTAAACTCCAGGTGGTGGCGGATCAGCATCTCGTCGATCATCTGGAACGAGATCAGCTCGGAGAAGAACTTGGGGTTCTTGCGCTGCACCAGGCAGGCGTTCTTCTCCCAAAAGTCGCTGAAGAAGACATCCGGCTTGACCGGGTTGGTGATCCACTGCAGGATACGGCGGCCCTCCTCGATGCTGTTGGATGTGTGCACATCCAAGGCCGCCTCCTCTTTGGGTTCTTGCTTCACTGGCTTGCTAGTGCTGGGCTTCTCGTCTTCCAGTGCGGGGCTGGCAGCCTTTGCTTTGGTCTCGCCGGGCGCCAGACTCTTGCGCTTTTCTGGCAGAGGGCAGGACTTGGCCACAGTGCCGGCGGGCAGGGACTTGCGGACGACCAGCGGGCAGTAAGGAGCTTTGCCGTCCTTATCCACGGGGTCAGTGTGTTCCAGGCTGCGACGCTGCTTGCGTGCGGCTGGCGATACGCGCTTGGTGGCTGGTTCATCGTTATTATTTGCGTCACTGGGGGCGGCGCTCAGAAGGCTTCGTTTGCGATCCGTTGGCCTGGCAGCCGCGGATTTTGGCGCGGCCTTCGTGGCGGGCACCGGTGGTGGCGGCGGCGGCGGTGCTTCTGGGCTGGAGACATTAATCGAATACTCGGTGTAATCATCGCTGTCGCTGTCGCTGTCGCTACCGCTATCGCTATCGCTATCGTCATCCTCCCAGCTTTCATCATCCTCCATGAGTTCATCCATCTTTGCCAGTCCCATGGACAGATATTCCTCGCGCTTTTCGAGGTCAAGCATCTGGGCTACAGTCAGCTTCTGCTTGTTGCCGGGACGCTCTTTTGCCAACTCATCCAAGCTCTTTAGGTGGAAGGATTGTTCTGGATTCGGCTGCTTCTTAGCTTTGCCGTTGGCCTGGGCTTTTCCAGCCTTTCCAACATTTCCAGCACTTCCTGCTTTAGCTGCTGTTGTGCCGTTGGAGGCGGCCGCTTTACCGTTCGTTTTTACCGCTTTCGGCTTTGCTCCTTGGGCGGCCAATGGCGGGATTGACGCCTTGGGCATGTCGTAGCACTTTCCACTGAAAAACGTGAGACTGGAAATTCGGTAAGTGTCTCGCAGCGACATAAGAATATTAATATATTACCTCCAGACAAAAAAATCAAAGAGTTTTTAAACTTAAAGTACCTTGCACGTGCTTGAAAAAGTATTATCGCCGGTGGTCAATCGATTAAAAACGAAAGCACTTGGGAATGTGTCAATTCATCGACTCGGCTTGCTTCCGATATCGATAGGCATTAGCTTTCTTTTCTTTTCAAATGGAGGTTCTTGTTTTTCGTTTTAAGGCAACATTCTAATCTATTTTAGGACTGTGCTGTCCATTTTTAAATTTATGAAATGCACTTTAAATTGCATTTGGTTATTTTTAGTATGTTTATTTCTGGGTTATTTTAGGACATGTCTTCACGGGCCGGCGGTCACACTGCACCCGCAGCACGTGTAGAATTTGTAACTTCTTCTGACAACATTTCCAAATAGTTAGTTTAAGTGCAGGATTTAATACCGAAAAACATGAAAAGTTCGGAGTCAAAGGGAACTGCAAATGTGGCCAAAGATGGCGCTAAGCCGCCGTCGGCCTTCAAGCCCAGCAAGTCGACGGGCAAGCCGGCTAATGGACAGAAATTCAAATCCGCGGGGCCTGGGCGGAGCAAGCCGTTCAACAAATCCGGAGGAGGAGCGGGAGGATTCAAGAAGTTTGACAAGGCCGGAGGAGGAGCGGGAGGATTCAAGAAGTTTGACAAGGCCGGAGGAGGAGCGGGGGGATTCAAGAAGTTCGACAAATCGGGGCCAGCAGCCAATGGCAAGAAGTTCGGTGGCAACAGCAATAATAAGTTCGCTGGAAAGCCACAGGCACAGGCGCCGGCGGAGGGTGAGAAACAGGATTGGGCCAAGTTCAAGCAGGAGAAGAAGGACCTCAAGCTGAAGCGCAGGAGCACCAAGGACACCTACGAAATCACCAAGGAGGCCAAGCAGATCTACGAGAAGCTGCGCTGGTAAGGCGTTCACTAGACTCCAGTGAATGCAAATAAATAAATGAAAACCTTCTCGTTTCTACCCACAGCGGCCGCACGGAGAACAAGGACAAGCTGGTGGAGCAGATATACAAGGTGCTCAACGTGGGCGACACCATATCCAAGGTGGTCAAGGCCCACGACACCGCTCGCGTGCTCCAGTGCATGCTGAAGTACGCTTCGCCGGCCCTCCGGGCCGAGATCTCGGAGCAGCTGCTGCCCTTCACCGTGGACATGTGCCAGTCGAAGTACGCCCAGTTCTGCGTCCAGCGCATGCTCAAATATGGAGCGCCGGCGACCAAAAAGAAGCTGGTGGACAGCGTTATGGGTCACATAGTGCGACTGGCGGGTCACAGCATAGCCAGTGGCCTGCTGGACACGATGTACCAGAGTGCCACGCCCCAGCAGCGCATTCACATGCGCCAGGAGTTCTACGGCGACCTGTATCGCAAGGCGAAGGATTCGAGTGTCAAGACGCTGAGTGACACCTTCAAGGAATCCACCAATATGAAGGCCTCCATTCTGGGCTCCGTGAAAGCCAATCTGGACCATGTGGCCAACAAGCAGTTGGTGGATAGTTCCCTCGTCCATGCCGTGATGCTGGAATACCTTCGCGCCTGTGACGAGGACGAGGAGAAGCTGGAGGAGACGGTGACCGCCTTTGCGGCCCTGGTGCCCCACATGCTCTCCACCAAGGAGGGCAGCGAGGCTGGTGTTATTTGCTTCTACAAATCCACGCCCAAGAACCGCCGAGTAAGATGCGAAGATAATATAGTTTCCTAAATCTTAATTACTCTTTGCCTCCCATGCGTAGGCCATAATCAAGAACATTAAGGAGCACCTCCTGAAGATCGCCACCCACGAGCACGGCCACGTTTTCCTCATCTCGCTGCTCAACGCCCTCGACGACACAAAGGCCACCAAGAAAGCCATCTACGACCACTTGCATGGCGACCTGCGGACGCTGGTGGGCGACCAGTACGGCCGACGCGTAGTGCAGTGGCTGGTGGCGCCGGGCGACACCACCTGCTTCCATCCAGGGTTCATTCGCATGGTGGACGAGGGTCTGGCCTTTGGCAAAAAGGAGAAGGAGCTGCGCCGCAAGGAGATCTTCGAACAGATAGAGGCACCGATTGTCGAGAACATTGTGGAGGATCCTGCCTTCTGGCTGTCCAACAGCCACATCGGCCTGGTCACCGCCGATGTCCTGAATCACCGTAAGTTATTAGATAATAATATTAAATAATTAATAATAATATATCATCCTGTAGTTCAGAGCGAATCGTATGAGAAGGCGGTTACTGCCCTGGCCAAGGTGGTTGCCCAGCCGGAGTGGCGCATCACAGCGGATGCGGCAGGGGCACAGCCCCAGGGTAGCAAGAAAGGGGCACACAATGATGTGGAGGCCATAATTGCGGAGGCCACCAAGCAGCGAAAGAAGCTGCTTCAAAACGATAGTAGCAGCAGCAGCGGTGAGGAGGATTCGTCCGGCGATGAAGAGGAGGATGGTGAAGAAGCAGAAGGCGGAGCCCCCAAGCCGAAGAAAGCCAAAAAGGAGCCCAAGAAGGCAAAAGAGGAGGAGCCGGTAGAAGCTCCCTTGGTCTCCGGCATAGAGGAAGCCGGCATGCACTTTGTATTGAAGAAGATCCTCAGGAATGATGCAAAGCGCGAGGGCGGCGGCACCACCTTCGGACAGCAGCTCCTTCAAAACGTAGCCGCCGATGTGGATGTGGTGCGTATATCGATTACTTTTTATGGTTATTTCCCTCTCGTTAGAGCAGCGATGCCCAGGCCCACTGCTCTGCTGGCTCTTTTGTTGCTGCGATTCCTCACGTTTTCCTTAATTCTATCTTTCTTACTCTCTGGCGTCATTTTCTCCCTTTCGCCGATCGAAACAACAACACTTGCTTAGGTTTTACCGTTTGATGAGCAAATACGAGTTCATTTTGTTGTTGGATTGCCGAAAACTTTGCACTGCCAGAAATTAGTTTTGTTTTGGTTTTGTAATTATTAAGTTAAGCCAACTGTTTTGAAAACAGTTATATTTTATTTCGCATCATAAATTTGAACCTAGTTTTTTCAGTGCGACGAGTTGAACTGAAAAAAAAACTCGCACCGATATATTTGTCTTTCAATGCAATTGTATTGGTGTTTGCTCTTCCCTATGCGGCGCCTGGGCATGCCTGCTTTAGAGAAATAATCGATTATATCGAACACTAGAAATTTGTTTTTTGACCGCGTTTACGAGAAAAACAAGATAAGTGATCAGTGATTAAGTTATCAGATCAGTGATTAATAAATCAATTGAGATACGTTTATTAGGTAAATAAGAAGGGATTGCTTCTCGTTTGCATTCAGTTTATATTTTTCAAAGACTACTACTACTACTATGGCGATCGCATCGGGGCTACAATTTGGCTAAGAGTTGACCTGGCGTTTATGCGGTCCTTTGATTATAGATCCTAAGTACTTGTCCCGCTTTTAATATTTATTCTTAATTTTATTTTAAGCGGAAATACCTTTTAATTCATGTTGTTTTCCCCCTCCCTTTTTCCTTCATTTTGCAGCTCAAGTCCTGGCTGGGTGTGAATCGAGCCTGCTTTGTCCTTGTCAAGGTGGTGGAGAACAGTCCATCGCTGCTGGAATCCTGCAAGGAGACCATTTCGACGGAGAAAAGCCTTAGCCAGACACTGCTTGGCCAGAAGACACCCGGGGCCAAAATGCTAGCCACCAAACTGGCCTTGAAGATTGGCAAGTGAGACCGAAACCGAGAACGTAAACCCCGTTTTTTTTAGCTTAGACAACTTAATACTTTAGAAATACATAAATCTATATATTGAGAAGTGACTGAAATTTGGGTTTTATTCATGCAGTGATGGCTATTATTCTTCTGGTTGTTGGTGTGTTGTCGATCATCAGGTTGTTTAAGATTTCCGCAGAATAATGTGCAGACCTGAATCGGTCTCCACAATCCCCGACAGCTGGTCAATGTTCAATCCGAAGGCGGCCTTCTCGAATGGCGGCTGCATCTGGCCTATAAAGGGTCGGAAGTTAGCTTAAGGTTCCATAATGCACTGGGCGAGCGCTCAACAGACTGGCTCTCCGTGAGATATTCTGCCGTTAAAATGGGGAGCAAGCACCAGGGGTTCTTTCTGGGCAGACCAAGTGCTTACCTCTGCGGAACTTTCCGAGATCCCCGCCCCGCTTGGCGGAACTGCAGTCGGAGTAGGAGCGGGCCAGCTCGTCAAAGGTGGCTTCCTGCTGGACAATCTTGTTGCGGTACACCTCCAGCAGGAGCTGCGCCTCCTCTTTGGTTCTGGTGATGTTCTCCTCGCGCCAGGAGCTGGGCCGACGGCTACCCTTGTGTTTCACCAGCAAATGCAGACACTGCACCGCGTCCGGAGAGTCTCCGGCCGCGCCGCCGGCCGATCCGCCGTCGCTCTTTTTGGCCGGCTCCGTGGGCTGATCCCACTGCGATTCCTTTGTGTGCACGTTCAGGTAGTAGCTCAGGCCTGCAATTTAAATAGTATGTGTGCAAATTTCCTTAGACGCCGGTCGTTGTTTTTGCTTCGCTTTGCCCCAGTTATTGGTGCATGTCTTACCTGTTGAGCGGCTAGTGCGCTTCTCCCAGCCTTCGGGCAATTGCTCGGCATCGGGCATGCTGCTGTATTTATTTAGGTCGCACGGGAACTGGAATTGATTTATTTAATATAATTCAGGCTTTTTAGTTTATAGCTAGTGTGACCGTGCAGCGCTCCCAATAAAATAGGCCATGCAGCTAGAGATGGCAAGCCATCGATTTGTCCGACCATCGATACTATCGATAGGGCCATAGTCGATGATTTAGCCGCCTCCAGCAGTAGCCGTCCCCTTACAAAAGCACGGCCACAATTCGATTGGGAAACGTTTGAGCCAGTTTCGAAGCAGCTATTAAACAGACTTGGCCATGTCAGCGATTCCAGGACGTGCTCTGCACTATGTTTTCAAGATCGGAGATCGGGCGAAAAACGCCTTTTTCTTCCGCCAAATCCTGGGAATGAAGGTGAGAGAGCGGGTCTTGGATCTTGCCGGTGGGTGAGAGAGATGGAAGGAGTGAGGGGGCAGTGCATGCATAAATCGGCAGACTTTCTTATCGCTGCTGTTGTGTCTGGGCCGGATTTTTATCTGAACAACGTGTAACCGACGGAGTAGCGACAACGGCGACCGCTAATTAAAAAGCCCAGATGCCAGATAATGTCATATAATGACGGTGTAACTATTTTCTTTCCCACTCTTCACAATTGCTGTACTTTAACCGTTCCCTCTCGCTCTGTCTTATGGCAACAGGTACTGCGGCACGAGGAGTTCAAAGAAGGTTGCGACGCCGAATGCAACGGGTGAGTGAGAGCGAGATGCCAGCCCTAGCTGGGGTGTAAACAGAGAGAGAGCTAGGACTAACTAACCGGTAACCTTTAACCCTTCACAGGCCCTACGACAATCGCTGGAGCAAAACGATGGTCGGCTATGGACCCGAGAATTCCCATTTCGTCATCGAGCTTACGTATAACTATGGAGTTAGCAGCTATGAGATGGGTAAGCTAATTACTAAGGCCTTGGAAAAGAAAAGTAAAAGCACTTAGTCAGGTAGATCTGGGAAAAATCGCTTCTCAATGCATGCATTTGTATCGATCTTGTGGAAAAAATCGATTATTTCCAAAACAATTAATTTGAATTTTTCAAAACACAAAAAGCATTTTGTTCTTTTATATATTTGTTCATACTTCTCACCTCAAATTAATAATTCATATTGAAATTGGTTTTTGGACTTATTCGTCCGTTAACACTATTTCCTTGCCTTAATCAAGGCTTGCGACGTATCGATCCTTTCAAAACGAAATCGATTATCAACCCAAAATCAAAGGGAGAGAAAGGGGATCATGAGAGCCGAGGGTCAAGCTTAAGCTTCTTTATCCGTTTATTAATTCTTAGAGAAACTGATCCCAGATAAATAAAATCAATAACATTGGCGAATCGAATACTTATCTCAAACTATATTCTAAACAAGAAATTAAATTACTGAACCTACAAAAATAACATAATATCTCATTAAGGTCATGGATCTTAACAATGTTGAATAAAGGACTAGTTTTGCTTATCTGAAATGGGTTATTCGTCCGTTGACAGCATTTTAATTAAGTGGTTCGATCGTATCTATTTTTCACTTTTATTAGATTTGATAAGTGACTCTGCGTAATTTCGAAAAGATTAAAAATAAGTAATCTTCTTTTGAATAAGTTGGGACATGCTAAGTTATCTTTGAGTAGTCTGAAATCTATCGGACGGCTTATTAATCTGTGATGCTATTTAAGGAACTACTTAAAGGTTCTCTTTTAATCAGCAATGAAATGCTTAAATTTCAGTTAAACTTATAAAGAAATGTTAAAAATAGTAGTCACAAGTCATACGAGGGTGGTTTTATACATTTTTCAATAAATATCTCTATTTCTTTCCATTTAGGCAACGATTTCGGCGGCGTAACCATTCATTCCACGGAGATTCTCGCACGGGCCACTAAACATTCGTATCCCGTAAAGAAGGTGGCTGGCACAGCCGGCAGTCTGCTCACTTCTCCGGACGGCTACAAGTTCTATGTGTTCGAGCAGCCCCCGGCCAGTTCCGATCCCGTCCAGTCGGTGGAGCTGAATGTTAGCAACCTCAAGACCTCCCGGAAGTACTGGCACGAGCTGCTCCAAATGCAGCTGCTCGATGAGAACGAAAAGAGTTTGCGCCTTAGTTATGGCGGAAAGCAGGCTGCGTTGCAGATCACACAGATCGCCGAGCCACTGGACAGAGCCAAAGCTTATGGAAGGATCGCCTTTGCTATTCCATCGGCCAAGCAGCCACCGCTTCATGAGGCGGTAAAGGCGGCTAATGGCTCCATACTGAAACCCTTGATCACCCTGGATACGCCGGGTAAGGCCACCGTTTCGGTGCTGATTCTCGGCGATCCGGATGGCCATGAGATCTGTTTCGTTGACGAGGAGGGATTCGGGGAGCTGTCCCAGGTGGAGCCCGATGGCGATCAGCGGCTGGACAGGAACATTGAAAAGGATCCCTTTCAGCAGAAGTGATGGCTGTGATCGATGGCGAATTTAATGATTTATTATGGATTTTTTTGTAAATACCGTTTTCGTATTTTAACTTGTATTGCTGTCGTTACGGTTGGCCTTTTATAAGATATTTTACACACAGAAAGTACTTAAACTTCTGACATGTGCAATTTTGTATACTTACTTTTATTATTTTTATTCCGCTACTCCTCTATACATATGTATATATCTTATCGATCCAGTACCTAAAATATAATACGAATTGTTGGATGATTTACAATGACGCTTTATTTACTATGCCTCACGCCATACGATTTTTTTGCACGCCCTTATTTAGTGGTGGACGCGGCGCTGGGTACAAGTTCTGTGGCCATAGAGACAGAGAGAGCGCGCTCTAGAGCCGGTCGCTCTCTTGTTGGCATATAGCGGCAGCCGACATTCTGCTTCTGAACGGAACCTCTCAACTTTGCGGGAATGGAGGGAATGCAGTAATGTCAGAAACAGAAACGTTGCTGGCGTATGGCAATTCAAATGTATGGTGGTTACTCATCTTAGTAGATCTAGCGTCTTTAGGGGGGTATTCTGGTCTAGAAATTTGAAAAAATCTATTTTTTTGCATATTTTGAAAGTTTAGATTTTCAAAAATATGATTCTAAAAGGATTTTTCAAAATTCGAATGGTTTTCGAAGATATAGACGATTTTGTGACGTGGCCTCCGAGGCGGCTGAGCGGCTAAACTAAACTTTGAACGCGTTTTTCTCGAAACTACTTTTTTGAGGTGGTTGACATGATATTTAAAGTTCTACTAAACCGATTGCTTTGAAATTTTGTATATATCATCTTTATACAACTCTCTATCGGGTCTGCCTTGAATTTAAAAAAAATGTTGATTTTAAATATTTTTAAAAAATTCAAAAAGGTCGAAAACAGTCGGAAAAACATATATTTTTTTTAAAACGACACTATTTTGTCATTTTATTCTTTAATGGTCAACCCGATAGCGACATCTTTTCTAATGAAGAACTTGTTTGATTTATTTGTTTTAGATCACTACAAGTGTTGAAATCATGTCAATCAGGGCGCACCTTTTTTTGTAAGCCTTCACTCTCATCGAATTTTTTTTTTTCATTTTGTTTTACAGTCTTAAAATGTCAATAAAAAAACATATAAAAAAATGGATAGTAAAAATGCTCTTAATTTTTATACCCTTGCAGGGTATTATAATTTTAGTCAGAAGTTTGCAACGCAGTGAAGGAGTC